>CM051455.1:55997962-56049724 GCA_028274465.1 Plantago ovata | reverse complement strand
TAACTACTTATCGACTTATCGCACATATCATTTAGAGCATACTATTATTACACCAAACCACATATGTAATTCGTCTTACTCGCGAGCACTCATTACCTAATTGCTTAGTAGGTTTATTATACGTGGGAATTTAGTAGACTATAATTTATAATACTCCACTAAACAATTGTAACATTATTGGTGATTAATTAAAGTATACTTATTTAATGAACCTAACATCAAACGATGTAACCGTCTTTCATTACTCATCTAACAACAAGAGTAATATTTGATAAGTTTTAGGCATATAATCATAGAGTTGGTGAGATATTTGGAAATTTAAATCAAAACCAAACTATATACATACATTACTGCATCTTTCAATCACGTACTCTAACTTGCATAGTACTACTTCATATGGTCCATACCATTTTGCTTTCTTATAGTAAATGATTTTGAAAGAAATGTTATCTGAAATTGTAGCTGTTCATTGATGCAATCATTAAAGAGTTTATTACGGCTGTTTATTAAATTCTGTTAGGTACTCTATATATGTACGTATTATAAATCCAGTGTTCCTTGAGTATGGATTAGATTTAGATGCACGATTAAACTTGACAAATCCTAATTACACGTGTAATCATCACATCAAAATTCTACCCAGAAAACGTTAGTTAATTAGGTTTCCCGTCACTTTAGGATCTTGCAATGTTGATGGAGACACAACCAAATAAATGCGTCTCGATAAATATTGGTTTTACTTCGACATGGTTTATGAATACGTACATAGTTTATAATACAATTTCTTTTATTTATTAATAGTCATTTATGTATTTTTATTTAGCATGCGGTGATCTAATATTCTAGTAAAGGCTGTAAAGCATAACATAGAAATATGGTATGTTCATGGTGACGACATTAGGTTAGGTGTATGTTTGAGAAAATGAAATAATAAAGTAACTGACAGTTGATCAATCACCTTATTTTTTAATAATTCACATAAAGTAAATTCTCAAATTAGTCGTCTTATTATTTTTATTTTTTTGAAACAGCTAAAATGATTATTAATAAGAAACGAGCATAAGTAGTCGTCTATTAGTCGACTTACTGACATTTATCAAATATACTTATATTATGGTTATACAATCAATAAGGTGAACGATAAGGTAACGTCAAACACAGTAGCTTAAAATTTGGCATATATTTGTACTCATATAGCTATACAATCTTGTTGTGAAACTTGACATTGAATCCGGATTATATTTGATTTGCTTGAAATTAAAAATCTTAACTAAATTGAATTATTTTCAAAAAAAAAAAAAAACTAAATTGAATTAGTATATCTCAACTCAACTAAATTATTTTCCAGCTCGTGGTTTGGTTCTGAATGTGGATAAGACGAAACTCTTTCGGCCGGTTGAGAATCCTAGAGGAAGAGTGGCTGGTGACCTGGTGTTCTCCCTTTAAATATTTCTCGCACATTTCAGTGTGTCAAACTCCTTTAACTTTAGAGATTCCACGAGTAAGTTACATTCTTTGTTTACAATGTTTTCCCTTTAACTTTACATAGATAATAAAATGTTCTCCCACGTTTTATATGGGCTTTTGGTTAAAGTTATTCGGTTATTCCCACAATTTTTTGTTATCTGGAGTAAACAAATACTGTGATATATATATTTACACTGTAATTATTAACATAAATCAAAGTGGCGCAGCGGAAGCGTGGTGGGCCCATAACCCACAGGTCCCAGGATCGAAACCTGGCTTTGATATAGTTTTTACAATTTTTACAATTGTTTATTCCCCGCATAGTGGGCTTTGCCCATTACTTACCGTTGTAATAATTTGATGGATTTATGATATTGTCTGTGTCTCTGTCTGGTTTTCATTGTTTAATAATTCTAATGGATTTATGATATTGTCTGTGTCTGTCTGGTTTTCATTGTTTTTTGTTATACGTTTCTGCTGTTGTTATTCCATGCATGTATGAACCACGAACAAACCATTCTTTATATGTTGGAAATCTCTGGAATATATGTACGAATCAAACATATTAACACGAATCACTTAAGGATGATTGATACCAAAATCTCAGCACCAAAACTTCCATACAATTTGATTACTTGTCATCAAATTGAACAAGATATTAAGTATGTAATAAATCTTAAAGAGAAGAAAAGAGAAAAGTAATTGAAACATTATATAGGCGAATTAAGAGTTTATATTTTATATTGTGGATGCAGAATTGGACCACAAATTGGGCTTACAAAATGTAGCATGGGGTTGGTCCCCTAACGGGTTTGCCAAAACTTTAATATCGATTTGTACCCAACAAATGGAGGGGAATTCTGATCAAAACTCCACATTCTTCCCATTATACAGCATGAAAAGGTAGGTTTTAAAGTTTATTGTGGTCCTTATAATTTTTTCACCTGATGGATACTATTATTAGTTCAATGTGCATTGTTGTCTGTTAGAAACCATGCGGAACAACAAGAGAAAGAATCAGCAGCTAGCAAAGAAGAGGAAGCAGAGCAATGGTGAACCAATGCGTGAAGAAATAATCTGGCCAAGCAAGATGCGTACTAGTCCGTCCAAGTCAAGCACAGTTCGTATAGAAGCGTCCAAGAAGCAAAGGCGGGAGAATTCGAAATAAATGGAACAGACAGAAGCATGCACACCGGATCAAGAATTGTAACAAATTGGTATAATTAGGGTTACAGCTCATTAATCTTATCCTCACCAAATTCATCTCATTCAAGCAAGAAATCATCCAATAAAAAGTTGTAGAGTGTAATAGACAGTACAAGCATGAGATGCGTTTTTATATTTTCGAATTCTAGCTAGCTAGGGCAAGATGATTGCTATATAAGAGCACGCATGTTTGCTTTGTTTTCTTCTTTTGTAAGCCGCAATACTTCAATAAAATCTATCCAAGTTTCTTCCAGTTTTTAACATTGTCGAACAGAACTCAAAACATACACTACACTTGTGTACTTCGGAGCTAGGACCACTATCACCCGTTCAAATATAGCTTCTCGTAAATTGTGCGACACGGAGAATTCGTCGAGTAAAACCCCCTCCTACGACAAGTAGAGGTGGAATGTGTAAGCAACACACAACTATTGAGAACTTGCGTTTGCACTATAAAATTTTCATTTATTACAGAACTTTTATGCTAATGCTCTGAACTGGGAAATGTTAAATGAAAAAAAAAAAAAAAGATGGATTAGTTGGACAAAAATATTAACTAGAGGTATTATAGTTGGACCAGTTTTAGGTGTATGATGGTTGATGATATAGACTTCTTAAGGTATGGTAGGGGTCTCTTAAGGTATGGTAGGGGTCTGGTCATTTGATGTGCAAGAATACGAGATACACCTTCAATTACCTGCATCCCCTGTGAGGGGTCAATACAGATTTGAACACGTGGGACCGACATGGAACTTGAGAAGCAGACGCACTAGGGGCATGTCTAGCATCTCATAAACCCTTTTCTGGATAACCGAGAAGCAAGTATTGTCTTACACAATACTCGAAAACCATTTTAAGTTTACAACTGGGTGAGCGTATCATACCATATCTGTCGACAACAATAATTTTGAGTTCACATGATGAGCAGAGCCAAAGCAAAGCAAGCAATAAAATGAATGTCCAAGTTGATGCCTAAGCAACCAAATATCATACACATCCCATGACCACAGACCTTTATTGGATTTAAAGTCATGAAACAAACTTTCTACCTTATTGCATTGAACAAAAGAGAATGAAATAAACCAACCAATTTGTCAAAAGAAAATTCGTTTTCACACTTTTCCCTACTTCCACCACTTGCTTTCAAATTGGTCATAATAACAGATCATAATTCATGATAATAAAATGGCTTCAATTTGTTCAGACTGAGTATCAAAGCAGTTAGCAGATAGCTCTAAGGTCATAGCACAATAAAGCAAATTGAATGGTTTTAACTGCATGCACATGAATCCAGTGAGCACACACCACTATTCACCAATCAATAAACACTTCACCTCTTTATAATCAAGATCAAGAATACAAGGCAAGGGACATAACTGAAAAGACCAAATGAAAGAAGACTTAGCCAAGATGCATCAAGTTCTTAGCAAGTCTTCACCCAGAACGAGGCCCAAACCACGTCTGCTCAACCTCAAACCACCCTATTCTCGCTTAACACACAAAAGATGGCTGTGAAAGTTAATCCAGTGGCGATAGGCACCAGAGGTACAGTCGGATCACTCATCATGCAAGAAATAGACTACTTTGCCAGGCTTGAGTTAAGTCGGAGCAATTCCAGCAAGACTTCACGTCAAGTTTCTGATTTGGCTTCCATTGGTGAGTACTCTATACCTGAAACTAAACCGGCAATCACTGTCCCTAAAAGAAAGAAGAAAAGTAGAAGCAAGCTTGTGCCAAGCCTTTGTTCCATGGTAGATGTAGCGGAAAGTAAACAGCCTAACACATACACGTACAAGAATCTGAAAACTGAACTCAAGAGGTCAGGTTAGGAAGAAGAGCTTTCAGATAATTTTGAGAAACCTAGTTTCTTCAAACGATTCGATATAGGGTTCACCCACGCCTTGTCGGGATTTCCACATCTTATGTCAACGACTTCAACAATCTTGACTGGTTTTGGTCTTATAGGAGTTCCATCTATTGATACATTGTCAGATGTGAGCATTGGAGCTTGGTGACTCCTTCCAGTGTAGGGCTTTGTTTTTCTTACAGTTTCAGAGCCTTTACTTTTCACACTGCTTGAAGTGCTGCTGCTTGCTTCATCTACTAGTGATCTAGGTTTCAGTTTTCTAGGAGTCGTCTCACCAGATGGAACGGTGTCTGAGGTCAATGTTGGAGCCGCCTTATGTGCAGATGAGGTGGATTCAAGTTCTCTGGACATGAGAGCACTGATTGTTCCAGTTGTGCCTACTTTAACAGATCCTCCACCTCCCCTGATAGCTTCTAATGTCTGAACCATTGTGCTTCAATTATTGTAAATATTCGCTTAAGGTTTCTTAATGCAATTCTAATGCTGGATTAAACAGTTACTGAATCAGTCTGGTCAATGTCCTGCCAAGAGAAACACATAGAATATGAGTTTTCCATCATGATTAGCAGTTATAATGCATAATTTCATTTTCATCTTTCATAAAATGTCAGAGCTAAAACAAATTGGGCAGTGGAAGCGCTTCTACTCACAGTCACAGGGGTTGCACACAATAGTCAAGGTATTCATAATGCAATTGATTGGTGAACTTCACTATCTGTATTACTACACTAATACTCGTATATCTTAATAATGCAGCATGCTAATCAGCAATTGTAACTCCAGACTTTATCCATCTTTTTCCCCTATACCTTCAATGTTATTTTGATAGTACATATTTTTACTTCATACTGAAACCGGGCTACTAATTTGTTCTGGAGACAGGCATGAAAATGTTGAATGCTAACTGTAAACAATATTGTTTATAGATTTTACAGGATGAGACTGACTTTTGAATCACGTCCAGACACTGAAAGAAACAGTAGTGCCTCTTTGCAATAGGTTTTTGTAAAACTTATTGCTTGCTTATTTATTGCAGAAGTAGAGAACAAGTGTTTGCAGAGACAACTTCTGCTAGTAACCAACTTAAAAGAAGCTAAAAAGTACTAGTTCTAAAGAAACAGCTGAAAATCAGCTTATATTTAGCACTTATAGTATTCAGAAGCATTTGCAAACAAGCACTAAAAGAACTTAACTCCCTCTTTGAAGTTCACAGACAATGTAGATACCTGAACTTTGTGATATACAACTAAAAACTTAACTAATTAGATAATGCTTAGTTTAGGGTCTTTAGACATAAGATCATGAAAGATCACACTAAAGCAAGTATAGAAACAGAGAAACAGACAACATCATGAAAGATCATACTAAAGCAAGTATTTACAGCATTATCCAAATCCACGACTCCGAGAAAAAGATCCCTGAATGAGCAGAAACTTTTCATGCAAAAGTTTCTGGTATATTTACTATGCAGCATGCTAATTGCCAATTATAACTCCGGAATTTTTCTGCCATTATCTGTATTGTTATCTTCATAATACTTTACCTCATACTGAAACTGGGCTACTAATTCGCTCTGGAGACAGGCTTTTAGTTTTGAATTCTAACTGAAAAGAATATTGCAATATTGCTTACAGAGTTCACATGATGCGACTGACTTTTGAATCATGGTACAGAAAGAAACACTAGTGACTCTTTGCAAAAGGCTTTTGTAAAACTTCTTAGTTTGCTCATTTGTTTGTAGGAGCACAGAACAAGTGTTTGCAAAAACAACTTCTACTATTAACTTAAAAGAAGCAAACAAAAAATTGTTTTTAATAAAAAAGCAAGTATTCTGAATCTGCAGAGACTTTCATACACAAGTTTCTGATATGACAGCCAGCATAATGGAGAAACCATGTCAAAGCATTCTTAGCAGTGTATGTATGCGAAAGCTAGCTAAGGTATTCATAGATGATATAGTTATGAAGCCTACAAAAAGAATTTCAAAGCAGAGACGAGTAAGAAAGGCAGTCGTGAGAGGGCGAGGCTTGGTGTACATGTAAGTTTCCAACCGACCTATTGGTCAAGAATCGAATCAAGAAAACGCCTTTTCACATAAACTTCTAAAGATTAATCAATGCAGGAAAAAGATGCACCCCCTTGTCCCTAGCCCTGCAGAACCAGGCACGTACCCTTCTAAGAAAGGCAGTCCAAAGCAATCAACACACTTGTTTGAGATCAAAGAAGAACCCCAGATCAAAATGCAATTAATTGATAAAATTCTAACAAAAAAATGACCAAGTAAAGATCCATATTGGCAAAGGCTATGTCCAGTTCCATTGGAGGTCTTCTAGTAACCTATCACAGATACTGGGTTCCACCAAAATGGCCACAGCCTCACAAGGGGAAATAATCAGTAGTATAATTAAAAAGAAGCCCAAAACAGCTGCATATTTGAATGGAACTGTCATGCATATAATGCCACCAACAAAATAAAAAAGTACCCAACTCAAAGAACCAAGTCCCCAACAAAAAAAATGCATCCTTTAAGGCATATAAACAGCAATAATATGGCAATAAACAGATACTATGAAGACCCAGATGACAAAATGCTTTATGACGATGAGTAATTAAATTGATGAATATACTAGAGATAATAAGAAGACAGTTGAAGATAACAGGAAAGGCACAAATGATTACCAAGAAAACCCATTAGAAGAACTTGAAAAAGTGTGTAATGATCTTGAATCCAAATCGAGCTACAGAGATGAGAGAGAGAGAGAGAGTCAAATCAAATGATGGGGAACCTGTACTTCAAAGCAGATTTGAAAAAAAGGATTTGGTGAAAGAGGAAAGGTTAATTTGCAGTGATATCGCTTTCAAGTTTCAACATGTTTGAAGACAGGAATTTAGCTCTGCACCACACAAGTTAGACATAAATTTTACCTAACGACACTAGAAAGTCCGTTCATTACAACCTAATACAAATCTCCCTTTTCGATTTTTCCTTTAGATAATAACATAGTGAGCGAATGAAAACGTGAGCGAGAAAGCGAGAACGAAAATGTAAATAGTAAAAAGATAGAAATATTTAGAAGGTTTTAAATTCTCACGCATTGATTTTTTCTAGTGACGTCTGCTCAGTTCGTCTCTATCTGTCGGTAATACCCCTAGGCCCTAGCTAATTCATGAATATCATGTTGTGTACTACTTGTCGGTTCTAGTTTGTAAATTTAATGTTTCCGGTTCCGGTCCTTCCGACTTGGTTTTGAATTGGTTAACAACACCCTAATATGATGGACCAATTCCTAGTTTGGGCTCCAAAATTTTGAGAAACAAACCTTTGACAAATAGTGAGGTCAAATTCTATATACTCCATATTACATATTTGTAGGTGCGGACCTAGGAATCGATAGGGGTGTACGCAGGACGGGTACGGGTGACATTTTACAAAAAAAAAAGTTGATCCATCTATGGTGGATAAGCTAAATTATTAACCGCGCGGGTGAACATTTTGTCTAACCGTCACGAGTGGTTGACTATTATTGGCGGGTGGTTTGGCGAGTTTACATATTAAAATAAAAACACGGGAATGATGCTAAACAATACACAAATATAAAAAACATGTCATAAATAATAAACAGAAGGACACAAATTTTCAAGTGTCATATACTCCCAAAAATTGGCTATGAAATCCATTTACGTGTTTCAAGCACATCATGAGAGTGTTATATCATCATGAAATGTTTTAAAGTTATCTTGTCATGTAGTATAAGATCATCGGCGCATGCCTAATATTTTCCCAGGATACTACAGGTGCAAGATCAGTAAATCATGGTTCATAGCAAAAGTATAAGGGGTGAAAAGAAAAAACGAACAAGCTGAAGTCTGAAGCCTTGTACGCTGGTATAGGAATAAATTGCAATAAATCTAGGGTCAGACGGTTATGTAATAGTCTAGAATTTGTGTCACCCGCTACGCAAGTGAATGTGTTTATTTTTATTCTATCCGTATCACAACAAACATATGCATCGTTTTACTCATCCATATCACAAAACATTACTTGTAGAATTAGCGTGCAGTTTAAGGAGAAACAATAAAGTAAGAAAAAAAAACAAAGTATTGTGATATGTTATTATTTCTAATAGAAATATAGTTGTCATATTGTGAAGGTAGAAAGATGGTCTATCATATACTCCTGTTGCACAATGCACATATGACAGATAAATCATAAACGTTGCTTCTACTGAAATGTTTGTTGTTCTTTGACATTTAAGACATTTGATAATTATTTAGATGATAGCAAATTGTGCACAACTTGAGATTGTTCTTCGATTCTAGGGCTGTTATTGGTATTGTTGAAGGGTATTTCGTGTTTTCTTTCTAATTCGCCTTAAGTCTTTAAAGGAAGGTACTTTGGTCTTTTCGAAGGAATGCCTCTTGAGTCTTCGGAGGAACTACTTGGGTCTTCTTCATAAGGTCTTCCTCTGATATTTAGGTGACCTTCATGTAGCTTCCTCGTTCCTGATCGAAGTAGACTTTTGGTAGTCTCCTCGTGACTTCCTGGCACCTAAAATAGACTAGATGAGGGGGGGTTAGTGCCTCGTGCCCGGTCTGTCGAGGATCAGACCGGAGGTACGACTTTACGTGTAGGGAGTTGAAGGCTTCCGTAGTGAGAGAAATATTGATGGAGAGTTGGAGATTGTTCATTACCTTTAAATGATGGAGTGAGGTCTCCTTATATACTCCTTGTATTGTCTTGTCACTTTATGTAGGATCGTGACAAGTGTCCGGTTGAGATAGAATCCTCCTTTGGCCCAAGCCCATTAAGAAGGTCCATGGGCTTTGGCCCAAACATCTGGTCTAGGGTTTGGAGGGCACTATTGACTTTTCAGGTCTCATGGAATATATATTCTGGAAGGCGGGCTCCCTAGGGACCGACCAGGAGTGGTCGACCTGGGTCCTCATGCCTTCCTCAGGTTCCATGGTCCAAGTAGTGTTCTGCCTGTTCTCCTTTGGAGGGTGATACCTTGACGTAAGGTCCTCCTCGGTCCGCCCACCTATGGTGGTCGAGCCCTAGGGATGCTCCTCGAGCCCCACTCTTAGTCAGCCTTATCCTTAGTGAACCATCTTGAGGGTTAACCTCTTGAAGTGTAATGAGGACCATGTTGGTCGAGCCACCCTCAGGTGACGTACATGGAAGGGTGGTCGAGCCCTGTTGAGGGACGACCTTCAGAGCCTCGGAGGGACATCCTTGGAGACCGGAGGGATATCCTTGGTGCTCGGGAGGGACATCCTTGGAGACCCGGAGGGATATCCTTGGTGCTCCTGAGGGACATCCTTGGAGACCCGGAGGGATATCCTTGGCGTCTGCTCGCACTCTTAGGCCGCTTCAGTTCGTAAATGCGGACTGGACATATTTTAACACCAACAGGTATTATAATGTACTTACGCCTGTGTTCTCCGGGAAGCTATAGTCTCCCGATGATGTGTTGGCCCAGTTATTTAACTACCACAACACGTTTTTTTTTCCCTTTTATACTTTTGCATTTGATTATATAATACATTGTCGATTTTATAATGTGTATTATTTTTTAGATTGATGTAATTTTTTAATTTTTTGTTGTTGTTAGCATAGCAACTCGAAGAAGTCTCTTGGGACGATCTATACATTTATAAGGTAAAAGTAGGCAAAAACTAAAGGTGTATAGTTAACAATGTTCATGTCTTTTTAATTAAAAAATACAATGTCTTTTTAAAACATATTAAAACATTGGAACTTCATCCGTCCATGTATAAGTTTTCCATTTATATTTGTTTTTGTTGATTTTTTAACCTTTCGTTGAATCGCAATTAATCCTAATTCATATCGAAAAAATTAATTTTGAAAATTATATTATGAAAATATAAGATTTGCACTTTCATAATATAAGTTCAATTTCTATTTTTTTTTTTAGAAGAAAAATGGTAATATATATAACCATCAAAAGGAGCTAAAATCTCAACTTAGTACAAGACTCAGAATAGATGCAAAACTAAAATACGCCTAGAGAAAAGCAAAACAAGTCGGGAAAAAAACGAAAACAACATCTGCGAAAATATCAAAAGTCTGCAAAAAGAAAAGGCTACTAGACTGGTTCCTCAAAGTCGAACGGGAGGGAGGCATAACCCAACTCATCCAACACAAAAGCATGGCAAAGACGACGAGCAAGTTGGTTGGCCTCTCTCTTGACGTGATCAATCTTGAAACTGTTAAAAGAACGCAACAATTCCTGGACAGCCGAGTAGAGATTATCATTCGGAGATCTGACGGCTTGAAATGGATGATATCTGTGATGACTTGTAAAGCATCCCCCTCCAGAATCACATCCGTACCACCCAGGTGAATGGCCAGCTCCAGCCCAAGCTTAGCGGCTAAGAAAACTGTTGTAGGGATGTCATCGTGCCCTTGTAGTCGCTTCCTTTGCCAGGCCAACACAAAACCTGTGCTATCCCGACACACAACTGCAATACCTCCAGGAGGTCCCGAAAAAGGTATCGTTGCATCAAAATTGATCTTAATCACCCCAGGTGGAGGTTTTTGCCATGGACCCAAGACTGTAAAGCGCTTATCAACTGATGCCCCCACAGGCTCATATGCGTTGGATCTGTGGAACTGAGTGAAGTCAAACACAAAGTTCACCGTTTGGATGGGCTCACATCTCCAGTCAGGATCACACTTTGTCTTGTTTCGATTATACCAAAGGCTCCAGCAAGAGATCACGAACAACTCAAAATCAGTTGAATCTAGACGGAATTTTACACTCATAATATAAGTTCAAATATTAATTTTGCGATACGATTTAGAATTAATTCGAAGTCAAATTAATGGAGATTAAAAAAAATCAACAAAAATAAATGGGAAGCTCATACCGGAACGGAGAAAGTAATATCTATTGTTATTTATGTTTATTTCTATGTGGAGTATTACATGATTCCCACCAACTTATGTACCAAGGTTAAGTTACATTTAAAGTTTTATACAAACATCAACAAAAAACTTTTGATCTCAACTTATGGCCGGAAAACACACATAGAAAATAACATATTCAATTTACATTGGAGCATTTTGTTACTTTCCAAACTTTGTACAATGGTGGGAGGGAGCGCAAAGTGTAGGAATCCCTCAATCACATTTACCTCTTCAAAGATATAAACTAATAGAAGTAGAAGACTTTCTAATGCTCTAAATGAAGGCAAATTAGAAATAAGCTGCATCCACGTAACTTTGAAAATCAAACCAAGATTTTGGAACGTAGATCAATTTTCTATTATCCAAAACATAATCAGTACATGCCGATTCAATGATCCAGGCCACTCACTACAAATTAAGACTCACATCACCTCACACGACATCAAAGTAATATGAGTACATCAGCAATATGAATGAAAAATAGTCATGCAAACAGAGTACTCTACTCAGCTCAGGCCGTAGTCCCATCGCTGTTAGTTTTGGCATCCCCATGCAGCGTGCTTTTACTATCTCTTTAATTCTTTCGCATATCCTACCATCATCGTCACCTAGGGCAAAGATCACCCGATTTCTTTGTTGCCAAAGTGCATAGATGGTTTCGGCAGTAGCTACTTTAAGCAGCAGTGTCGTTTTCCCTTTTTCTTTGGTCTGCCGAAGCAGCCATTGCAGTTCACTTCTCCACGCCGAAGGTCGATGTTGTACCCCAATCCAACTCAGTATCCCGCGCCATATGGTCTGAGTATAGCAACAATCAAAGAACAGATGGCTAACGGACTCATCTAGTTGACAGAACACACACAATCCATCATTAGGCATACCAAATCGCGTTAGTCGATCTTTAGTATAAAGCCTTTCTTGCACACATAGCCACGTAATAAATAAGGCTCTTGTCTTGCTCCATTGGAGAAGAAAAGTTTATACCTTCAACATTCGATTTTTCTCCCCTGAGCTCACGGTAAATAGCCTGTGTGGGAAATTTGCTTACATTAGCCATTCCCGCCCACGTTTGGCTGCTAGTGGTATATGCTCTCATCTTCATTATACTCTTCAGAATCCATGAGCAGTTTTGAATGGAATTAAATTCCATTACATGTGTGCGTTTAGATAATACGCATGGTCCAGCGTACCCATAACTTGTCAGCTTTTCGGTGAGGTTCCAAAGGAGTTTCATCATGTTTGCTTTACTCCAGCATGTGAGATCGACTATGATGAGCCCTCCAGCATTTTTTGGGTCACATATATTGTCCCACGCGACATGAGCTTTCCTTGTTATTTCCTCATTCCCACTCCATAGATAACTACGGCACAATCCTTCAATGTGTTTTAGGACTTTCTTCGGTAAGGGAACACTTGCAACCAATAGTTTGTGATGAGAACAATACACTCTTAATAAGTTGGAGTCTTCCGGCCTAACTTAGCAGCTTCGATGTCCAGTGCTTGATGTGAGCGGTTATTTTATCCACCAGAGCTCACACATGTGTACAGTCAATTTTCGAGTAGCCAGTGGCACCCCAAGATATTTAAAGGGCAGCTTACCAACCTCAAATCCAGTGCTATCGACAATTCCTGCTTGGGTAGAGCGACTCATCCCTCCAAAGTAGACACTTTGCCATATTCGCTTGCAATCCCGTCGACTCAGAGAATTGTTGGAATATGACACTTTGCTATATTCGCTAGCAAACCAAGATTGAACCAAACTAATTGTCACTACAACTTATGTTGATGTTTCCAAATCCTTTTTTTTTTTTCAGCAAAAAGATTTTATTAAATAAATAGCATAAGAAATGCTCCAGATATAATCATACAACGAGATACTCGGAACAACCTCCGAATATTGAGCCAACTTTAATATACGACCAGTATATATACTACCAATGACTACCCGCTGCTAAACCAAACCATGATACTACAGGCTACAGCCAACCATAACCATACAAAGAAAATAAAAAATCAGCATGATAATGTTACGATCAATCTAGAATATCCACTTTTAGCTCCCACCATTTCAACCCAAGCAAATAAGAGCTCTTCATTAACAGTAACCCAAATATAGTCGCACCGTCAATTCATTAAGGTAGCATATCCCGTTATAACCGTGACGCTACCTAACCCTCCCCTCGTCTAGTATGTCCATCCCACTAGCAGGAGGCCGAGATCCGGGAAGTTTTGCAAGTGTACCACCAACTCTTAGCTAGGTCCAAAGGAGCGTCATATATTTCAACGCAAGTTTAGGGGACTTAACAAAAAAAGAAAGATAATTTTCTCCTTAGGGCCACGGGACACTCACGGAAATGAAGATAGCACAAAAGACCGTCAATTTAAAAAACAAGATAAAATACCCCTGGCCAATCTCCTACACCCTATGCCCTTTCGGACAAGTGACAAGTAATTTAAATATGTGATCCGGAGTGACGAAGTGAAGACCACAACCCATACAAAACCAACGCACAATCAGGGATAGCCATCCATCAATCAACGTCCACCTGCAAGAAAAATCCTCTCCCTTGTCTCAAGGCTAAGATCATGTGAGTACCAACCATTGAAAACATCAACAACCGCACACACCCCATAAAGTACCGAAGGCAAAAATCAACACGCTGAGGCGGGCCATAAGCACCCGTACCAACATGCTACCCGCACTACTACACTCGAGCAAAACCAAATGCCGGGCACATCCTACAAAGGACATGTAATCCGGACACTTAAAATATACTCAAATGCATAGAATTAAGTATGGACACATCAATAGGACTTATGACACCAAAAGACGGGAAAACAACCTCAAAACAAGGCAGTCTATACGCCAAGAACAGTGCTACCCGACTCCCTCGTCAAACAAAGTGATGAATGGAAAGGGCATAACCACAAGGGTCGTGTTATCCAAGCCACTACGCATCACCAGATGTTTCCAAATCCTACTGCAAGTGTCTTGTAGGAGAATAAAATGCTAAGTTCCATAGAACTATCAGCCCATCTCTGTTTATCTGCACAAAGTATAAATATCTCAAACATCGTCTCCTACGCATGGCCTGAACGGGAGAAGCATTTCTCAACAACCCGTAATTAAGCATCATCACAAGAAATCAATCCATTCTTTCTCCTCCTTGATCCTCTCCATAACCCCTAACTTGTTTTAATAATGCTACATTGTTAAAAATAATAATAATAATAATAATAATAATAATAATAATAATAAATCTAAAATTACGATGGTATCATACAGGATACCCACGTAGAATAAATAAGTAGTTTACATTAGAATGCACATTTTTCTCTTTCTTATATAATTACAATGTATCAAAAAAAATATTTGATTTTTTTTCTTTTTTTGTAGAAACATATAAATTCTCATTTCTATAAAAACATAACTTTCAATATGATAAGCATAATCAAGCCATTAGAAATCATATAGACATTCCCAGTCCTTTCAATGAATGAAGTATTTATGTGCAATAACTTGAGGATTTTGATTCTGTGCCATCAAACAATTGCAATTAAAGTAAATTATGTAAATATTCCTCATATTTCATGAAAATTGCATTAAACCACAAAATTCACTTAAATTTAATACCCTTTTATTTTCAATACACAGATGATGAACTCTCCGAACATGCCGCAAATGACATAATTAGTAAAGCTTTAACGGAGATGTATGATGTTACAAAGCAAATTGTTATTTCTACTCTTGTAACTACATTAAAGTCGCATTTTTAATATTACATTTAGTTTAGTTGGTCGTTTTAAGTCGAGACCCTGACA
Source organism: Plantago ovata (assembly GCA_028274465.1). NCBI lineage: Eukaryota > Viridiplantae > Streptophyta > Magnoliopsida > Lamiales > Plantaginaceae > Plantago > Plantago ovata. The sequence continues at coordinate 56,034,434 of CM051455.1, read as the reverse complement.
CTTGCTAGTCTGATAAATGGTTCACATTTGTTCAACACTTTAAATAGTTTAATTGGCTCATTTGAGCTGCAAGTTTGATAATATATCAATTTAGTCCAAATTCTGCCCTACTACACTAATCCTTTAGTACCTTACTTGTATGCTAAAGTCTAGGAGAGGCCAGCCTTTCCTATATCAACGGAAAGGCCTGATTTTTAGCTTACCTGGTCTGCCCGGCCGGTCAGACCATTTCACCGTGTGCTTTTAAGAGGTTGTGGTGTGGTTTTCGATTTTTTACATTGAAAGTTTTCGATTATGGTTTTAACGTCACGTGTTGTGGTTTTAAGAGTAAATGTGATAGTTTTAATGTATCATATTATATGTTTCAATTATAATTTCATATCTTTTTGTTACACTTTGTAAGACGTGGTGGTTTTAAGAAGTTCCATTATGGTTTTAAATGGTTTGTTATAATTTTAAGGGACAATCTAAAATCATTCATACATAAATAAAAAAAATCAATACTAAATAAGTCTATAAAGTTGAGAATTGTTGTCATTAAACATCAATGAACAAGTTTTACAATAAGCTGCTTGAAACATTTTTAGTCATTATAATGTTGAAGTCAATCCAATCAACTTGTTGAAGAACTTCTACTTCTTGTGTTTTCTTCATCAAACTCAATTGGCATCTTCATCTTCAATACCTGCTTAAAACCATAAATGACAACTATAGTCAAAACCACAACAAATATAATTATAACCATACCATGCCCCCTTAAGGCCATACAACGAATAAATCCAACAAAGTAGCATTATATATTTTTAAAACTACAACAACAAGAATTAAAATCACAACAAAATCTATTAAAAATATAACTGAAGCTAAAAATCATGAATGACACAAGTTATTAAAACCACAACAAGTATACTTATAAGCACACTATGTCCCATTAAAACCATTAAAACCGTAGAGTGGACAAACCCAGATAGTAACATTATATATTTTTAAAACCACAACAATATTATAATTAAAACCACACCAAATTTATTGTGTAGACAAATAAGATAAAATAATGCAATTGAATCTAAAAATCATTTTTAAAACCTTAAAACAACGATTTCTTAAGACCACACCAAATTTAATTATAATCACACAATGTCCTATTAAAATTATTCATTAACACTATATATTTATTATTAAAACCATTACACGGTGTTAAAACTACAAAATGTGAGCTTAAAACAACTACGAGCAGGCTAACTTCATTTGTCAAGGTGAATTCTCAAAAATTCAAAATTAACAAGCACCAAAAGTGATGATTATCCATAAACACACTAATCGAACACAGTTTAATTAGCTTCCATCATCATCGTCACATTCACACTAGCAACGTTCCTATACCTTCCATCATCATTGTCACTCTGCTGGCTATCAAAAGCCAAATCAATAGCAACATAAACTAATCAAATACATCCTATACTCCTAGCACACACACACGCCATAGATACCATTACGAAAGCGAGATTCCAGATCTAACAAGTCTAAGAGGATTACCGCATCGGAGAAAATGAGATCGAAACCATACTGCTGCTGTTACGAACTCTTTCCACGGAGAATCTTCGCTCGGAGCTCCGCCAGCGATATGGTGGTCAATCGTTACCGATCTCCACTGTTTCGAAGCTCGTTCAGCTCCTAAATTTGTATCGAATCGACATAGCTTTCAGTACAACAACCGATCGATTGACATTTTGAAGAAATAGAGACCACTGAAAGGCTCGCCTGATGCCGTCGGAACGCCAGTTGGCTCGGTGGCCTGTGGATTGAGAGAGGTGGTTGTGTGGTTTAGAGAGAGAAAGATGGGATTAGAGAGGTAGTTGTCGGTTTTTAGAGAGAGAAAGATAGGGATCGCATGATGATGATATATGAGATTTGTTGTATATTTATATCAAACTATATCTGACCGGATGATCTGACCGAATATTGGTTTTCAAGATGAAAACCGGTCTTTCCTATATGATAGGAAAGGCTAGCCTCTCTATATAATTACTCTACTTGTATACTCTAGCATCTCTACCACGCCTACTCTAGCATCTCTACCACGAGCCCACCCTTTAGGATATGTTTCAATGCGTGAAGTAAATATTAAATTAGTCATGTTTTCCAGTAGATCTAATGTAAATGTGGATTGGTTTCGAGATCTCTTCTCAGAACTAAATAAAATTATTACTATCTATTTAGACCTGAAATAAAACCCAAATGCTTATAAGCATTCAACCTCGAAAAGAGTTGCCAGGTTTTAGAATTGCCGAAATCTGGAAGTGAAGTTAAAACAACCACCAATTATTGATCCAGGAAGTTGAAAGAAAAAAAAAGGGAATAACAGCAACAAGGTTAAACATAAAGAAAGTTCAATCTTATTGGTAGAGGAGTTAGAGGCGCGGTTCAGAAGGTGTTGCTAGAGGAGGAGGAGGCCAAATGCTTATGAGCAGTATTCAAGTTCATAAAGAGTTGCCATTAGAAGGTTATAGAATTGAAAGGGACAAATAATGGTGAGTAAACTGATAACAAATAATAATGTTGTGAAGGGTATGGGAATGAAGAATGAGATGGGGGAGGAGAAGGTTCTAAGTGAGTTTGGTGAATGCTGGACACGTGGCATATGGAGTGTGAGAGCTAATAAGAATTTGACACGTAACTCATAAGAACTACCTGTCCTAGTTATTAATTAATTTAATAAATTAATTAAATGGATGTTTGAATTACCATATATAACACAAGATTTCTCCGCCGATTCCTTTTAGTCGCAGGAAATGATTAGGAATCTTAGTTCTGTAATGTATTAGCATCTAATAATAAGCGAATAAGGATAGATTGTACCTCACTCTCTCAAATCCTAATTTTTCTCAAATTTAGCACTTTTTTCTCCTTTATTTTTTTTTTTTGAAAAAAAGGAAAAGTACATATAAGTGCTAAAATAATCACCCATTACAAATATGTATTTTTCTCATACAGTATTATAAATAGGTCCACATATCTAATAATATTATATTATGCTAATTTCAAAACTCTTCACATTGAAAATATAAATAAAATATCAAATAGTTATAGCATATGGTTTTGTACAATATTTGCTCAAATAATTATTTAATAAACTTAATTAATGACGATTACATTACAATTAAAACATTATGAATATTATAAATGCATGGGTACAATACCCTATCTATGCAAAGATTGAGTGAACATTAACAAAGAAATTATAACAAGGAGAACGCTTCGCACGTGACGTGCAAAGATTGAGTGAACTTTTTTCCTTTTTTTTTTTTTTTTTTTTTTTTTTTTTTTTTTTTTTTAAACCAAAATTGTTTACTTTTATTCCAAAACCATACAATACAAAACGTCGATCCTAAGATTCAGACGGGCTATAAACAAAGCCATTACAGTTCACAACTTGACTAGTTTTAAGCTTCTATGAGCACTATAAGCTATAGCAATAAGTCAGAAGCTTATCATCCCCTATACAATGAATTTTGGCAATGTTTTTAATCTCTTCAACTATCTGCAAATTGAAAGGTTCCTGATTAAATAGCTTCCTATTTCGCCCCCTCCAGATTGCATAGAGTGTCTCCGTAAAAACCATCTTCAATAGTCTTGCTTTATTGGATTTCCCCTTTGTTGTCTGTTTAATCCATTCCAGGTCCGCATCAAAGTTACTTGGTCGACGAATGATATATGCATCCAGGCCATATTCTGCTCCAGACCAAAGTCTTGCTTCTGCAGGAGAAAAACAGGTGTTGCGTGCTTTCTGTTTCTCCACATAACAGGCAAGATTCCTCTTGCGTTATACCCATACTACTCAAACGATCACGCGTATACAAACGGTTCAGACAAGCCATCCAAAGAACAAAAATATTGTTCGTGGTCGTGCTTTGTTTCTAAACAATACCGTGCGCCAATGCACATGAGGACTGTTACCACGCAGTTCAACATATATTGCCCTTGTACAAAACTGTCCAGTTTGTTGTGATTGCGCCCAAGCTGACAAATGCATCACTTGCTCCCTTAGTTTCAGAACATTAACTGCAAAGATTCAGTCAACATTAACAAAAAAAATTATATCATGGAGAACGCTTCGCACGTGTAACGTGCGACGCGCTAATTTCAAACTCTTCACATTGGAAAGGATAAAATATCAAATAGTTATAGCATATGGTTTTGTATATTTGCTCAAATAATTATTTAATAACTTAGTTAATGATGGTTACATTACAATTAAACTATTGTGATGAATATATAAATGCATGGGTACATACTCTATCTAGGCAAAGATTGAGTGAACATTAACAAAAGAAATTAGTGAACATTAACAAAAGAAATATAACAAGGATAACGCTTCGCACGTGTAACGTGCGACGCCTCGCACAGTCCTAGTAGATAGATAGATGATGATTAACACGAAGAATAACAAATTAATTATTGATTGGGGCGAGATGATATAGCTGTGTTTGTGCAAATCTCTCTAATTAACCATGCTAATTAATGTAATATAATAAGTAATATAATAAGTCGGTTGATTTATCCAATTGATTTGGAACCCAATCAATTTAGTGAACCCAATCAATTTTAGTCCGTTGATCTTACTTATTCAAATTCAATCTGGTGCGTACATGTGTCATTATTAAAGTAATATAATAAGCCTGTTGATTCAATAATTGATTGACCTACCAATCAATTTTAATCCGTTGATCTTGCTTATCCAATTTAATCTGGTGCGTACATGTGTCATTAGTTAATTAAAGATGTAGGGTTCGAATCATGTTGGCGTGATTTTTCTCCATTATTTTTATTGAAGGTGTTTGGTTTCGAATCTTGTTGGCGTGATTTTTCTCTATTATTTGTATCATTATTTTAGTTGAAGGTGTTGGGTTCGAATCTTATTGACGTAATTTTTTTATTTTTTATTTATTCTCTTCTTAAATATTTATTTTTTAACATAAAGTTGTATGACGTATTATACTTAATTTTAAAATATAACCATGATATGTTCTTATAAAAAAAGACATACTTCCTCCGTCCAATAATAAATGTAACACTTGATTTTGTTGTTTCGATGATCATTTGGACCTTAAATTATTCTTAATCATACGATAAAAATAACTAAAAACATCATATTATGAAACTAGAATCGTTATATGAAGCACTTGACAATATATTCAACTGATGAAAAATACAAATTAACATGCGAAAAAGATACATTGCAGATTTTGAAGTTGAATGTTTCCAAAGTTTAGAGATGTATCCGATGGTTCTTAACTCATCGGAAGAATACTTTTTGTATGTCTACTATAGTTCAATTCAAAACTATTAATTGCATAACTACAAAAATTATATACATTTATAGCACACCATTTATATTAAGTTTAATTACTCAATTAGTTATTTTTTATTACGTTTGAAGTCATTATGTGAAATTTATATATTCACTCCATTTATTTCAATATATTATTTAATAAAACAATAATATTTTACAAGATTACGCTTCACACGCGTAGCGTGTGACGCGGTTCCTAGTATTTAATAAAAGATATAGGGTTCGAATCCTATTAGCGTGATTTTTTCTCCATTATTTGTATTATCATTATTTTTATTGAAGGTGTTTGGTTCAAATCTTGTTGGCATGATTTTTCTCTATTATGTGTATCATTATTTTAGTTGAAGGTGTTGGGTTCCAATCTTATTGACGTAATTTTTTCTTTTTATTTATTATCTTCTTAAATCTTTATTTTTTTACACAAAGTTGTATGGTTGTACTATACTTAATTTAAAAATAGTCATGATATATATGTTCTTATGATAAAAGACATACTTCCTCTGTCCAATAATAAACGTAACACTTGATTTTGTTGATTTTTTCGATGGTCATTTTAACATTAAATTATTCTTAAATCATATAATAAAAATAATTAAAAACATCCTATTATGAGATTAGAATGTTTACATTTTCATAATATAATTTTTTATAATTATTTTATTTCAATGTTTACAAATAATTTGAGGTCAAATACTCCTAAAAAGTCAACAAACTAAGTGGTACACTTTTTATTGGACGGAGGAAGTATTTATAAACCAAAACGTCAATTTTGGTTTGATAATAGAGAATCTGAGGATACTAGGCCACTTGGAATATGAATACCATCCATATTGCGGCATTGACATAACAAAAGACATCGACGAAACAAAATGGCAAGAGATAATAATGACATACATGACAATATATTCAATTGATGATGAATACCAATTAACATGCGAAAGCTGCATTACAGATTTCGAAGTTGAATGTTTCCAAAGCCTACGGATGTATCAGATGGTTCTTAACTCATCGGAAGAATATTTTCGCACGTCTAATATCGTTCAATTCAAAACTATTTATTGCATAACTACAAAAACTATATATACATTTATACGACACCATACACCATTTATGTTAATTAAGTTCAATTACTCAATTAGTTATTGTTTGTTATATTTGAAGTCATTATGTGAAGATTATATATTTACTCGATCCATTGATTTCAATACATTATTTAATAAAAAATAATATTTTACAAGATTACGCTTAGCGTGTGACGCAGTTTCTAGTACAATTATATGTCACACAAAATGGCACACCCATAAGATCCGCACCGGATGAATACAAATTTAAATCATGACAACACCAAAAGAAGGTATTGCAACCCAAATCTACGTTTTCATAAGGAATGAATACTTTTCGGGGTGCTCATGATTAAACCGAAATTAGGTCGAGCTTATTTAACCAAACTCGTATTGATCGGTTCGAGTTTGTACCAAACATTCTGTTGCGAGTTAATCACAATTAACTCTCAACACCCCTAAATATCCCTAATTATGACACTTTTATACGCATAAATATCTCTCAATAAGTGCATGTTTGGTAAGAGGTATTTGGGAGGGATTTGGTGCGTTGTTTGTCCAAATCCCTCGAAATATATACCTTGTTTGGTAACAGTGCCTTCGGCCCAGAGATTTGTGAAATCCCTCATCCATTGGGCTTTGTCTTCTAGTTCCTAGGGTAGGTATTTGGCAAATGACACAAATGGAGATTTCTGACTCCAACTAAAATGACAACTTTGCCCTTGTCATTAAATGAGAATGAAAAAACCACAAACAGACAACATGTCGCGTGTCACACAGGAAAGCGACGACACTCTTGATTTTAAAACCGCCATAACTCGAAAATAAAAATGCAAAAATAAATAAAAATCACCAACGACTTTATTTTTTCGAGATCTATAGTTGGTAAGCTGCTTCACCTCCAACCAATAGGTCGGGGGTTCGAGTCACCATCACGGGGGTAAATGGGGAACCATTATTGATCCTCGCTTTGCAGCTTAAAAAAAAAAAAAAAGTAATGTTGATCAACTTCTAATGACATTATGCTTTATCATGGGTTTTTTTTTTCTACTATTGATTGTGATTTGAATTTTTAATTTTAAGGGTGTGACATATACTACCAGTTAGAATTAGGAAATATAATCTATGTTCATGATAAAATTGGTTCACGTAATGCATCATCAAACAGAACAATAAAAATGGATTCAACAAACATCAGTTTGAGAGGAAATTTCAAAATTTCAAATTGACCAATATGCCCTCCCTTCGAAGAACAAAGAATTTCAACCAAAAGGGTATTTTGGTACATCTAATTAGGTAGTTATAACTACATAGCACAACTTACGAAATCCCTCGCACGGAATCCGAAATACGTCACAAATACCTCGTCAACCAAACAAGGTATTTCATTTCAAATCCCTCGAAATCTCTGTTTTGAGAATATCAACCAAACAACAATTGGAGGGATTTGATACATTCAAATCCCTCCTCTAGTCCAAATAAAATTATGAACTTAAATCCCTCCCTTCAAATCTCCATATTGGTTATTTTGAACCAAACATGCACTAATCTAAGTCACCAAGAAAAAAAAAAAAGCATGAAGCTAAGGTAAAACACCTAAATAAAGGTGCACTCCCAACCCACTCCCCATGTGAAGGTACCTAGGTACCTGGATGCTGGCTCCCATGGACTGGCCATGACCCACACACTACAATGACTACATGCTTAGTTTTCCCAAGTTAGAGTTTACTTGTTGGTATTGTTTTTCATTAATAATCATCATCATTATTCTCAAATTCACCCCTACTTAACCAACTGGATTAGAAATCTAACTAATCTTTTATTTTATCTGTCACTCATTAATCATTTCAAATCTCAAACTTTTAAAAATTAAACCCCAGATCTCTCTCTCTCTATCATTCTTCCTTTGCTTCCGATTCGAGTAAACCCATTTTCATTTCCCCAATTCAAAATTTTCATTTCCCCAATTTCAAAAATGAGCTCCCAGAGATCTGCAAAACCCTCAAACCCCCCAACCAGCAGACCCCTTCGAGATCATCCTCATCCTCATCCTCACTCTCATCTCACCTCGCAATGATCGAATTGAAGCAGCGAATCCTCACTTCACTCTCCAAGCTCGCCGACCGAGACACGCACCAGATCGCAATGGACGATTTCGACAAAATCATCCACTCCCTATCCAACGACGGCGTTTCAATGCTCCTCAACTGCCTCTTCCACGCCATTTCCACCGACCCCAAGCCCGCCGTCAAAAAGGAGTCTCTCCGCCTCCTCTCCGCCCTCTGCGCCGCCCACGCTGACACTGCCGCAACGCATTTGACCAAAATCATTGACCACATTGTCCGGCGGCTCAAGGACTCCGATTCGCAGGTCAGAGACGCCTGCCGTGACTCAATTGGCTCCCTGGCTGGCCTCTACTTGAGAGGCGGTGACGGCGTCGGCGTCGTTTCGCTGTTTGTGAAGCCTTTGTTTGAGCTGATGGGTGAGAATAACAAGGTTGCTCAGTCTGGTGGCGCGTTGTGCTTGGCTAAGATGGTGGAGTCTGCGCCGGAGACGCCGTTGGTGCCGTTCCAGAAGCTGTGTAATAGAGTTTGTAAGTATTTGAATAGTCCTAACTTCATGGCTAAGGCTCAGATGTTGCAGGTGGCCTCTAGCTTGTCGCAGGTTCGTCGTGGATTTCATTTCGGAACGTTTTTACATGGCTACATTGTATGTTGGGAGTTGCTTTATGTCTGTATAACTTGTTGGTTACGATTTACGAAGTGAATTAGTATTTGTTATCACGTTACGAGATCATTGTATGCGTTTGAATTAGTGGCAGGACCGGAGGTTTCATATCTGTTTATGTCTATAAAATTTGCCTTGTCATATATCTTTACGGGTATGATCAGGGGAGTGTTTGCATTGCAAGTGTTCTTTGTAAGCAATTATCTGCTTTTTGGATAGGTTATGGAGTTTTTTTCAGTATTTGCTCTTAATTTAATAATGAGAAGAGAAGTAAGTCATGGAATGGTTTAAGTTGGGATCATCATTCTAAGGACTACATTCCTACAACACTAAAAATATACTTGTATCTGCTGTTTTAGTCAAGTACCGAAACTAAAAGTATACCTAAAGGCTAAGACTTTCAGCAATACCGTGGAATTGTTTCTTTTGGAAGCATTTCAACTCTACATTATTTTATAGTCTGTCTCTTTATCTGAAAAGGGAACAGGAAGAGCTTTTATTCCTGGACTCTGATTTTGCTGGTCTTTAACTTTCACAAACCTTCTGGCATTATAAAAGCATTGGGTGGACTTTGTATCATGAAGGTGGTTTATGATGAGCAACATACCCTCCATAGGTTATGATTGAAACTTTGTTTTTGTTTAAATGATGTTAAACTATCTTGATCCTTGTGATCCTGGACCAAAAATGAAACATTTTCTATTTTGTGTTCAATAAGTTCAATGTTTCTAAATGCTGAAGAAAATATGATTACCCTCAGCAATAGATCTATTTTCTTCATTTAATCACCTTGGCACTAACCTGTAGATTCTATAGCCTGTCTGGACTCATGGAGTTCAAGAATTAAAATGCTGTTCATATAACTGGAAAATGCTCTTTTATAGACTTTTCCTAATGATCTAGCATAATTTTGCAGGTTGGAGCAATTGCACCTCAAAGTTTGGAGCCGTTGCTGCAGAGTATACACGAGCTTCTTAGCAGTTCAGATTGGGCTACTCGCAAGGCTGCAGCTGATGCATTAATTGCCATATCTATGAGCACAAGTAACATAACACCAGAAGGGGCTGCTTCCACACTGGAGGCTCTTGAGGCTTGTAAATTTGACAAGGTATGCATCAGAATAATATCCTCCACCAATTTGATGACCACGATAATATAATTAATTCAGAGCTTTACAATTTTCTGAGACCCATATTGTATTTCATGGTTCATGCATTATGTTATGCCAGATTTTGAAATGAAATCTTCACATGGGGATATTCCCTTTTGTTTATAAGTTATCTTGAGGGAACTGGAAGCTGTAAATATCCACCGTTGTCCACATCTAACTAAGATCTGTGTTATATGTTCTTCAGATAAAGCCTGTTAGAGAGAGTATGACAGAGGCTTTGCAGCGTTGGAAGAAACTTGCAGGTAAAGGAGATGGATCCTCAGATGAAAATAAAGCATCATCTCATGGTAAGCTTGGAGTCAAAGTTGTTTACTCTGCCATCATTTGATTTTTGTTCACCACCTTTTTTTTGTTATTTTATCTCCCTCACATGCTCTGTTTCCTGCTCAACCATCTAGATGGTGAGGCTTCTGAATCAAGTGACACATCAGATCACAAGGATGTAAATGCTGGTGAGAGAGAAAGTGAAAAGTCAGTGAAGGAGTCATCTAGTGGATTGTCTCCCACTAGTTCTAATGGTGGCAAAGGAAGCAATTATGATAAGGCAGTTGGAATACTAAAGAAGAAGGCATCAGCATTAACAGAGAAAGAACTGAATCCTGAGTTCTTCCAGAAACTAGAAACTAGAGGTTCTGTTGAAGTTATTGTCCCTCGTGGATGTGTTAATCCTAATAATTCACAGAATGAGGAAGAGTCCGAGTCAAATAATATAGATCCAACTGGTAGAATTAGAAATTGTGGAAATATGGAGAGGGGAGCCATTGGTGATCGGGGTGTTGATGGTAATCAGAGAGAGTCATCGACTATCTTTCCTGACCTCACAAGAAGTCCTGGGCAATCGGAGGGATTCATGAATAACAAAGGGAACTGGTTGGCTATTCAGAGGCAATTATTACAACTGGAGCGGCAACAGACTCATCTCATGCATATGTTGCAGGTCCCTTTTTTGTTCTCTTCTCTATTCACTCTCTATTTGGTCAGAACTTACTGATGCGAATCTAAATTCTGCACTTTGCTGATGGTTCTTTTACATAGCAGGATTTTATGGGTGGATCTCATGACAGCATGATCACCTTGGAAAATAGAGTCCGGGGCCTTGAGAGAGTAGTTGAAGACATGGCACGAGATCTGTCTCTGACGGCTGGTAGGAGGGCTGGTAGTAATATGGTTGGAAATAAGTACAATGGCTTCCCAGATTATTCCAGTGGCAAGTTGGTAAGAGGAAACGATGGGCGAATTAACTTCGGGGAGAGGTTTTCTGCATTTGATGGTATCGGTTCCAGCATGAAGGGTTGGGACTATCAGTCGTATGGTAAAAATGGGCATATGGGTTCAAGAAGAGGTGTGACTAGTGGTGGTCCAATGGACATTAGGTCTGGTAAACTGGATAATGAACCTGAATCTCAGATTGGCAGCAGGAGAGGTTGGGAAAAAGGAGCAGGACCTGTTCGATTTGGTGAGGGACCTTCTGCGAGGAGTGTCTGGCAAGCATCAAAGGATGAAGCAACCTTGGAAGCAATTCGAGTAGCTGGTGAAGATAACGGAGCTCCTCGAACTGCTCGGGTTGCTATGCCGGAAATGACACCCGAAGCATTAGAAGATGATGGGGGAGCGCCAGAGCGTGACCCTGTGTGGAATTCTTGGAGCAACGCAATGGACGCATTGCATGTTGGCGACGTGGATTCTGCTTTTGCTATAGTTTTATCTACCGGAGATGATTTCTTGCTTGTGAAACTCATGGACAAATCTGGGCCAATAATTGATCAGCTCTCAAATGAGGTAGCTAGTGAAGTCTTGCATGCTGTTTCACAATTTCTCATGGAGCAGAACCTGTTCGACATGTGCTTATACTGGGTCCAACAGGTAGCATTTTGCTTTACTCTATCCTGAATCTTGCTTCATTCTTATACCAGATTTTTCTTGAACTTTTGGGCATTTCAAGATGAAAACATTATGTTGTGAATCATGCAAGATACTGTTGAGTAGTTAGTGACATTTGTCGACACTGTTGTATATACATGTTCATCATAGAATCAGAAGCATGTGCACATAATAGCTTCTGAAAAAATGGCTTGCCCTCATTGTATTTGATCAATTCCAATTCTTAGCAGTATTTGAGAATTGATTGATTGTTGGAATGTGGTTTTGACATTGAATTACTATTTGTCAGGTATCAGATCTTATCATGGAGCATGGCCCTGATGTCCTGGTACTTCCTATGGATTTGAAAAAGGAGATGTTGCTGAATTTGCATGATGCTTGTTCATCGACAGAGCTACCAGAGGACTGGGACGGATCAGCTCCGGACCATCTAATATTGCAGTTGGCATCAGCTTGGCAAATTGATTTGCAGAACTTAGGGAAGTAGCTTCTTCAGCATTTTTTTTTTCCTGTCTTGATTGAATTTTACTTTTGGCCTGAAATGTGTGATAACTGGTTGGTTTCAGAATGTTTTGCCAGAAGTTCACATTTGACATGATTGTTCTCCTGTTCATGACTTCACTGAAATGTTAATATAATTGTTGCCGGTGAATATCTTTACTCTAGCTAATCTCAAAGTTACAAAGCACACAAATGGGAAAATGCAAGGGGCTAATATTATTCTTGCTTCATCCACTTTCTAAAAGCAACAGTGCATGTGTATTGTACTGTATAATACTACAAGTTCTTATGATGGAACATGAAAAGTGGTAGCTGGAACAGTTTATCTTCGTCCAAACATATTCCAATGGCATCATCATAATTATATAAATTAGGATTTCTCATGAACATTGAAAAGTAACTGACATCATACAACAAAGATATCAGCCATAACCAGAGGAACAAATCAATCCCAACCGCTAAAGCAAATTACAAAAGCACAACAACTTTAGCAATTCAAACATTCAGTACAGCTGAAACAAACTACACTTCCAGAAGTTCGAAACTTATTATGGGTCTAACAGGGTTTGAAACTTAAGCAAATTAAAGAGCACAGCTAAATCAAAGTCTCTTCACCCTATCGGAAAACCTCTCCAGCATGGTCTAGAGTTTCCAGTGACCGAAGAGAATCTACTTCCTTAACCACATGTTACAGCTGTGGATCAATGAAAAAGAATAAAACAAGTAAAGTAAGCAATACTGCAGTAGAACACCTTTTTCACTAAAAAGAGGGTATTATAAGAAATGGAATTCAGAGAGAAAACTTACAGCAAGATTCCAAGTTATTCATTCCTCTGCTTTGGCTGATAGGTGATCTTGTCAAATATCTGCTGGAAAGCCGCATTAGCAACCATTTTTTCGAGAACAATATCTTCTATACCTTCATCTGTGTGGCTTAACTTCGGTGTTCCTGCAGAAGAAGCCGCAAAGACCATCTCTGATAAACGGTCCTTTTTGGCTTGTTGACGGTACTTCTGCATCTCGGATGTCCCAGAAGCCATCAGATGGTAAGTATAGACAATCTTCGTCTGTCCAATCCTATAAGCCCGACTTATGGCTTGCCTCTCGACGGCTGGATTCCACACAACATCCAACATAACAACTCTAGAAGCTCCAACCAAACTGACCCCTTCCGAACAGCACTTTGTCGAAGCAAGTAAGATCTTTGATTCATCATTTGGATTGTTGAATGAAGTCATTAATTTTTGTCTCTGCTTCTGATCCATCTCGCCTTTTATCATCAAACTTGGTCCTCCCCCCAGTTAAAACCTTTGCAAAGATGATCTTGTAACAGCAACAGAGGCTTAATGTACTGACTAAATACCAGCCCTTTCTCATTCCTATCCGTGCTGATGCGAACAAGTTCCATTAGAAATCTAGTTTTAACCCCTTCATCTGGTTTGGATCTAGATTCATTGAGTTCAGCCTCATCAAACAGAAGCTTCTCCTTCTCTGATGGCTCAAGTAGAGAAGGGTGCACAGATACCGATGCCACCTTAGCTTCTAATTCAAAGGTGCCCTTATCCATCTCCATCTCCTCGATTATCCTTTTCTGTAGAGCTGTTGGTTTTAGGATTATTAAAAAGTCCCTTAAACCAGGGAGCTTGCTTTCGAGAAAGCTACTATCGTTGTACATGTGAACATATGGAGCCATAGCTGTTTTAAGCTCCAGAATAGCCTTGTCCACTTCTTTTGCTCCATAGTCTCCATCTTCTTTTATTCTTAGAGATCATTTCAGAGAATCTGGGATCAGTTTTAAGACGGATTGCGAAAGAAGGCCTAGCCACCTGCATCACATTGAAGAGCTCTCTGAAGTTGTTCTGGAATGGAGTTCCAGAGAGAACGACTCGCTTCTCCGTGGCTAGTTTCAGAACAGCATTCCATATTGATGAGGTCTGGTTACGAGGGATGTGCCCTTCGTCCAGAACAACCAGACCCGGTTTTTCAAGCAATGTCTTCTTAAGTTCTGGTCGGGCTCCTCTTCCTTAACGGATTTTTTGGTTGGCCGTTTCTCCCCGACAAGCTTTACGAATAAGTTGTAGCTCATTCCCAGAACGCTTTGCTCTTTCTTCCAACTGCAGATCTTCACCAGTCTGATATCCTCAATGTTCGGGACCTTCTTGTTTGAGAGACGTTGAGCAAGCTCGTGCTCTTTGACTGAAACCTCTGGATTGTTGAGGTTGTGAAATGGGAACTCAACCTTCCATTTTCTGAACTCTCCTTCCCATGTAAGGAGCAAACTTGAAGGAGCTATGATGACCGACCGACAATCAGGGAATAGCTTCAAATAGGTTTCAACAAACATCATTGTTAACCGGGTTTTGCCTGTCCAGGTGCATGAGAGATAATGCATCCGCCAAACTCATCACTGCATGAGCTTTTTATTTCAGAGAGATCAATGCTTCCAGCCATGTTCTTCCATAAAAACTCAAAACCCTCTTGTTGATGTTTGTACATTGTTTCTCTAACTCCAGGTTTAATATCCCATACTGTTCCTTCCCCAGGATTCAAGAAAACCGCTGCACGTGAACTTTCCCCTGGAGTGAATCTGATGCATTCTTCACGGGGACGTTCACTCTCACTTGGAAACTTTCTCTTTCCTGCCCTCCGGGAAGGTTTTTCAGCCTGCATGAGATGATGAGATTATATAAGTAAAATATCTGCATGGCCTGATTCTTTTTACAGTGTTGGAACAAGGAGTTCCATATTAGCTCCAATTAGGAATGTTATACTTCAAATTATTACTAACCCATGGAAGTTGAATGTGTTTTGCTTCGAGGCCAACATGTTGACAAATTCTGCACACCATACCAATTGCATCATCCTCGCCATAATCATGCTCCTTACAGCGTCCATTATGAGAAGATTCAGCAATGTCTTCTCTAACCTGCTGATCACAATGTAAAATAATATCAGTATTATTGCAGGAGTTGATTATACAACTTGACTTCTGATAACGAACATACCTCTTGCTGACATAAGGATCGTGCTTCTTCAAGTGTAAAGTAATTATTCATTTCAGCATACATGTTTTGCATCTCTATCTCGTATTCTGTCTTTTCCTTTGGTTTTGGGATCTCATCGCCATCATCGAAACTGAACTTGAGAGGAAGTTTGAATTCAGGCTTGGAGCTCTTATCCACAACAATATCCGGTGATTCATTCAGCAGAGAATCTAACAGGAGTCTGCGCAGTTCTACTGGAGAATCACAATTACTTTGTTTAGCCAGTTTCTCCACGGATTCATCCATCACTTGCTCATCTTTTTATTTTCCTGATCAGTTTCGTGAACTTGCTCCTTCTCCTCTTGAAAAGGTGACGAAGAATCAGGCATCTCATGGCTGCTATTAACTCCAATATCACCATTCATGTGCTTCATGTTAGGACTAGGCTCCCGGTGCACTTGCACTTGCTCCTTCTCCTCATGAAAATGTGGCGAAGAATCAGGCATCTCATGGCTGCTATTAACTCCAATATCAGCATTCGGGTGCTCCATGTTAGGACTAGGCTCCTGCTGCACTTGCTCTGTCACAACTTCACGTTTACCAACAGACTTATGTCTTTTTTCACCATTCGGGTTATCCATGTTAGGACTAGGCTCCTGGTGCACTTGCTCTGTCACAACTTTGCGTTTGCCAACAGACTTTCGTCTTTTTTCACCATTCGGGTGCTCCATGTTAGGACTAGGTTCCTGGTGCACTTGCTCTGTCACAACTTTGTATTTGCCAACAGACTTATGTCTTTCTTCAGCCCTTTTTTCACCAATTTTTTTGGTAGTATGCTTATTCACAATCTTTTCAGCTTGTGAAACCACACGTTTGCGCACCAACGTCTCCCTTTCTCCTCGCATAGGTTCCTGGACTCGTTCCACTGTGGACTCTGGTCTTGCCATATGCTTCTTGCACATTCCACCCATTTGCCCCCGGCTTGCATATTTTACCCCTTTTCCATCCATCATCAGTCCCTGGTAAACAACTTCCACCACAGGATCTACTTCGAGTGTAGACTTCTTCTTGTGCACTCCTCCTATTGGTTGTGGACCAACATATTTTCCTTCTTTTCCACCCACTGGTCCCTGGTGGACAAGTTCGACGCCAGGATACTTCTTCTTGTGCACTCCTCCTATAGTTCCCCGGCCAGCATATTTTGGCTCTTTTCCACCCACTGGTCCATGGTGGAGAAGTTCCACGACAGGATCTACTTTGATCGCAGTGTCTTCATGGGGTTCCACCACCCATTCAGTTCTAGCCATATGTTTCTTTCCTTTTCTCCTCCCAACGGTCCCTGGTGGACAAGTTCCACGACATGTTCTGCTTCGATCACAGACTTCTTCTTGTACGGTCTTCCTACTGGTCCCTGGTGGACAAGTTCAACCACAGGATCTAATTTGATTGCAGACTTCTTCTTTCGCAATGTGGTGTCTTCATGGCTTTCCACCACCCATTCACTTCTAGCCATATGTTTCTTTCCCTTTTCTCCTCCCAACGGTCCCTGGTGGACAAGTTCCACGACATGTTCTGCTTCCATCGCCGACTTCTTTTTGGAAGGTCTTCCTACTGGTCGTCGACCTGCATATTTTCCCTCTTCTCTACCCACTGGTCCCTGGTGGACAAGTTCCACCACAGGATCTACTTTGATCGCAGACTTCTTCTTTCTTTCTCGGGTATCCTCATGGCTTTCCACCACCCATTCACTCCTAGCCATATGTTGTTTTTCCTTTTTCGACCCACTGGTCCCTGGTGGACACGTTCCACGACAGGATCTACTTGGATCGCCAACTTCTTCTCATATTTTCTGGCTTTTCCAGCCACAGGTCCCTGGTGGACATGTTCCACCACAGAAGGATCTTCATCTTGCAATCGTTTCACCACGCATTCACTAGTTGTAGTATGTTTTTCCCCCTTCACTCCCATTCTTTGGCTACGTAAACACGACCCACTTTCATAATCAGGGTCATCAGAATCATCTGACTCACTGAAGCTACAGTATTCTTCAGTGGATTCTGTACTATCCGAGGGCGTTGATTTTGCAATTACAGCAGCATTGTGCTTATTTCTTCTCTCCCTTGAACGTGTCCTGGTTGCTATACCACTGATGATGCCTTGGTGTTCATGTGCCATACCTAATAGTAAAATATTAACACCAACAAGTCTAACAGGTTAGCAGTGAAGTAGTTACTAGTGATCGATGACATTCAGTCGATCTCAAGAGGTCGAACAGGTTTACGAATTAGGAAGTAGTACTGGATTATATTATGGAACTGAGAACTGATTTCAGAAACTGGAAGAAAGCTCTAACAACAATACAGAAAACAAACAACGACTTAAAGGCTCTTGTCCTGTGTATAGTATTATATAATACACATTTTCAACACTATTCTAAATGGTACACGCAAACATGAATTCATTCATTATAATTTGTAAACTCACTCTCATTTTCATCTGTAGAATGATTATCATTAATCAGATAGTGCATCTTCTTCTTCTGGAGAAGAGTAATATTTGTTGGCCTTTTTGAGGAACACTGATTGAATTCAGCCTCACTAACTGGCTGTATTAACCAGCACAATTAAAAAAAAAAAAAATCATAAATATCAAAGATCTAACACCTTCAAATAACAACAGTTCTAGAAAAAAAAAAAAAACACTAACTTGCAGTGGAAATGAAAACATGACAGAAATGTAGTAAGACTGTACCTCGTGGGTTAGAGTGAAGATATTGGATAACATCATCATCAGAATCATCAGTGCTGCTGCTCGTACGAGTGGCGGGATTGTTACTTTCTTGAAAATCAGAGTCCTCTGCCTCCATTCTAATTACCACGGGAGTGTTTCGTGATGATGAAGCTCTCCTTGAACTCTTAGACAAAACCATCTCTTTTCCTTTGCAAATTCTAAAGTCACAGAGTAAGAAGAGTTACATATATTGAAATTTGTCCTTTCACATTACTCTTCTTCTACTCTCTGAAGACAAATGAATATGAGGGATTTAGTGTACAAATGAGGAAAGATTTGAGCAGGTTTTCTACATTATTGATGAAGACCTTTTCCTAATACAGTATATATATGAGAAGAGAGAAAGAAAGAAAGCTAGCTTGTCACAGAAGAGAATAAAGAGATGAAGCTATAGCTGATATATTTATTTATTTATTACATGAGTAGTATTTTGAATCAAATAAAATACATAAATAAGTAGCTCATCACATCATGTCAATCACACTTGTTAGACATAATATTATAATATTATTATAATATTATAGAAGATCCTACATGATCTTTTCTTTACTGTAATTATTCTCCTTTCCATGTATTTATCTTGTATGCCTTAGTCTCCAAGACTGATACTTGTATAAATATATATGCAATACATGAAACACCAACAATTGAGGTGAATTCAATATTCTATCAACACTGTTTTACAGAAAAAGTAGAAAAAGAGATTAGAATTTATAATAGGAGGAGTAGTAGTTTGATCGATGATTAATGAGATGTATATGTGTACAGTATACATTTAGATTTAGAATTGATTGAACATTTTGTATGAAAATCTGTATGTTTTCGTTTACTGTGCGCTCGCAAACTTTTAGTCATTTTCATGCATTACATTTTCGAAATTATAGCTATTATGGATGATGAGTCATGTATTTTACTATTTTATTTTAATTTTAATTGTGTTGTGTCTAATATTTAAGGGTAGATTTATTTATGTAGTAATAAATAAATAAACTGTACAGTTTGTAAGAAGATCTTGTGAGGTGTGGTAAATTTGTGTTCACCAGTGGCATACCATATGATATAGTTGTGACTCCCGTATTTCACTTAAAAATAATTTTCCGAGTTTCGAAATTAAAAATGCATTTTCCAGAATTAATTGTACGTCTAAAACTCTTATAGCTCTTCGTGTTAATTTCCACATGATATTTCGATGATGAGAGAAAGAAAAAAAAGATCTAAAATGTTTGGACTGGACTCATTAAAAATAATTCTCCAGCAAATATTAATTATTACTGCGTACTACTTCTAACTACCAAGTATTTTTATGATGAAGCTTTTAGGGATAAATTATTAATGGAGGATTGAGAAACAAGATGATGTATAATTACAGTAGAGAAATTTGATTCAAACGTCTGTTTTGAAAAGAAAGAAAGGGAATAAAGTGGATCTTTTAAAAAAAATATGGTGTCAGAATATTTAGCCACTTGTAATATGTCTGCATAAATTAAGTAAGATTGTGATTGTGATAATACATGTCACAACATTGTGTGTTTTATTTTATTCCAAAATAACTTATTACTATCATGTAGACTACATACACCTACATCTAGTGGCTCAACTTATTACTATCATGTAGACTACATACACCTAGTAGCCACTAGGTACTTTATAATTAAATTCATTCAGATATTAGTTATACAAAGTTTGGTTGTACTGCAAGACTAAGCTAAATTTACAAAATTGTGATAGTGGGATACACATTTTTAAACGGAACCATTGCCTCTTGTGATCGAGCGCAGATATAATGTAATCAATCACACACAAAAAAAAAATCAAAGTTAAGAGGTTTTTTTTTTTTTTTTTTTTTTAGTAAAAGATATCATATCATATCATAAATCAAAGCCATCAACGTATATCAGGCGAATCAACAGGAAGATTCGAGGAGCCAGAGTTATCTACCAAAGTACTACGGGCTAACAAGTGAGCTACTTTATTACAATCTCAACCAAAAAAAAAAAAATATAGTCTCAAAAACAGAAATTAAAACCTTAATCTCCTCAATAATACTTCCAACACTAGCAAAAGAAGGGCTCGTGTCCTGCAATTGCTGAATGATTCGAAGACAGAAATCTCACTATATGGCGCGATAGCAGAAATTAATACAGTATACAAATTTGCTTCATGTGGACCAAATGGTCATCAAGAAGTAGAGTTGTGTCATGTGTGAATTCTGAAAATTAAGGTGTCAGGGTTAAAATCCATTAAATAAATAGAAATTAAACAAAGTGAAAGTTAGCCATGATACATTGATTGATTAATTACTGGAATGGATCTTCAGTTACAACTCAATATTGTATTGTAATTAACCAATTAAAATCTACTATCTTAGTCCTCTCATGTTGTTACTTGAAAAAAATGGACAAATTATAATGTAATAATGTAGAATCTTTCATCATCTTATGCTGCAAATACATAGAAAAAGTAACAATTTGTACTCAAAGTTAAGCTTCCATGTACTGGACTCACAGATGAAGTTGCTACCAATCATTCTAACAGGTCACAATTAAGGCTTAAAACTCCATCCCATTTTCACAGCAGCTTCTATGTCTGTGTCTGTTCATAACTGCTTCAGTGCAGCTAGCTCTCTCTCGATCGCAGCAACGCGAACTTTGATTGCTGAGACTCGAGTTTCGATATCTGGAACTGAAGAGCTCCTGCTACTTCCTGGATCTGTACTTCTCAGGGCTGCAATTTCTCCCTCGACCCTTGAAACTTCAACTTCAACATCTGATAATACAGCAGCATTCACATTTGTTGATGGACCATTCTCTATTCTCAGAGCTCTTTTACTTGATACCACTTGTAAATACTGTGTACATGTGATTGACTTTATAAGCTGTCCATTCACCGGTTGTGCACCTGAGTTTGATCCCATTAGTTGATTTGTCACAGGTTCCGGGTTTGCAGTAAGCCGGACATCTGCAAGCGACTTCATCTCAAGTCCGTGAGACACCTTTCTACGTCTGTGGCCTATCCTGTTCGTTGCTTTCAACGGATTCCCAAATGTATTGCCAATCCGTTTTCGGACTTTAAACTTGGATAAGATTCCAACCGGAACATCTGTAGCGCCACTCTTCCACAATACCAGTTCACTTGAAGTCTCAGTCTCAGCACAATTATTTGCCTGTCCCTCAAACCAGGTGGTACTTGAGGAAACTTATCAAGCAAAATGTTGTTATGACTAGTTGAAGAGTGGCTAGTACTGCATATAGCCTCAAAACCAGGTGGTACTTCAGGAAATTTATCCTTTCCCTTTCTTGGACTTGTAAGTGCGAAATCCATAGAAGCTTTAGAATCATCACCGGCAAACTGCACTCGCCTTCCTCTAGAACTTCTCCGGCCTTTCAGCAAACCAGGGAACGGAACAACCGGGCATAACACCATCTTCCCCCACCACTTGCAATACCGGCTGCTCACATCTGATCCAGCATTCCTGGAGGGAACATACAGAATCTCCTCAGCACCGAAAGGCTTGCTGTATTCGCACCATGCTGCTTCAGGACTCAACTGTTCTCTCCCAATCCAGCCTGGAAGATCCTGATCAAATCCAAACTGCCTGGCGACGCGATGTGGATTATAAGGCTCAACACAATCCATCCCCGCAATGTGACACGACCGCAAACACCTAGCGAAGGCCTCGAACTCCACCGTCAAACCATCCCCGCACTTGATCCACACTTGCCTTTCGACATAAAATACTGGAAAAGGCCAATTGTCGAGTGCCTCAACGTAAGGCCGCCACAAGAATGAGTCAGCAGGATCATTAACTGCAGAACGAACTTTCTCAACCTCGTACACATTAGGACGCCTACGTGCACGCCAACGAGCCATTCGAGCATCACCTAACCTCATCACACTCGCCTTACCAGGCCTTAATGACACAAACCTCTCCCATACCCAAGCCTCAACAAAGTAAAACGGCGAAAACAGGCTAACAAACAACCAGTAATGTACACTCAGTTCAGTCGAAACAACCATGGCCTCTTTCAACAACCCTAAGTCTCTATACAAACTAGCTAAAACAGCAGGAGCAAGCGCCAATCGCTTTCCACTAGCTAAACGTATGGCAAGCAAAAACACACGACAACTAATTCGACATCGAAGCTCACCTGGAAAAACATACCTAGACAGCCATAAACACAGAAATGCCTCATGCTCAAATTCAAGAGCACCCATAAACCGATCGAGCCACTGCTTATGCCCGATATTCTCCGACTTCTTCAAAACCTCCATGATTTTCCCCTGCTCTACACTCTCCTCCAGAGGCAGCAAAACAGAGTCACCTGTGACAGAGAATCCACCTAAAACCATCATATCCTCAAGAGTGATTGTGGCCTCACCCCAAGGGAAAACAAAGGTGTTAGTATCAGAACACCATCTCTCTGCAATGCCGAAAACCAACTCATCGTTTCTGGTGAATCTGTACGTCGATAGCATGACAGATTGGTAAATACCAGCCTGTTTCCAGAGATTGCTATATTTGGAGTGCATTGCGTAAACCCATGCACTCCATCTGTCAAGCGGAGTGAACCAGCCGTTGTAAGTGACCTTCAATTGCCATTTGGTTTCTGGGGTGGGTGATGGAAGTTTTAGTGGTGGTCCGTTGATGATGGAGGAGGCTATGGGTTTGAGGAAATGGGCTAGTCGGGATATTTGTTTAACACCACCTTCAATTGCCATTAACTCATTGTGTGCGTACTCGATTATGGTGCTGGTGATTGTGTTTGGAAATAGGCCAGCCATTGTCAATTGACGAGTAGCTAGAGGCAGAGTGTAATCTATTACTGATGTAGTAGAGGTGAAAGTGAAATGGAAGCGAAGTGATGGTTTTGCAGAGCAAGAAACAAGGTTTTATATAGACAGGCAACAAGCCAACAACACACTCTCTTCAAGTTCAAACAAATTCATTAAATGAAAATCACCTTCCTTATTAATTTGATATTAAAGTGTTAATTGTATTTTTCTATATATTGGATAAATCTTCAATATAGTTTTATAATTTATTGGTGAAGTCAAAGTTTCTCACTCACTTTCATTTTCATATGTATTAAATTGTTAATTGCGATTTTGTGGAAAATGGAAAATAATATTCAATATAATTTTATACTCCATGAGTCAGGTCAAAGTTTCCCATTTACTTTGATATTAAAATGCTACTTGCCTTTTTTTTTTTGAACATTGTAAAAACATCTTAAATATAGTTTTATAATTTACTCAGTCAAGTCAAAATTTCTCATTTACTACGATATTACAATGATAATTGCATTTTTGTAAATATTGAAAAAAAAAATTCAATTTAGTTTGCTCAATGACTAGTTGACAAGTGTTCTTACACATAGTGGTTGGTAGTTTAGATTTTGTCATATATGGCTTGGCCCATATACACGTAATAAAATTTATGCATTTGTGCTTATCCACTTATGTTGGGCGGTTTAGTCATTCTTAGCACATTCGGGCATGCATATCCTGGTCTTATATTCTCTGGTGTTAAACCTCGGATGAATGTGAATCTCCGGTTTCTAAGTGCCTCGGGGCACGTAGCATTTGCGTCACGTCTCTAAAGCTTAGTACGATTCTCCTTAGGCCCTTTTATGAGACTTAGGAGCCAATACCCGTGTGCGGGTCTTCGAAGCTCTAGAATCGATAAACATGAGTGGGTTTCGCGGCTTAAGAGTCAATACCCATTAATAGGTTTTCGTGGCTTAGAAGCCGATACCTGACTATTTCCTACACTATGTTTAACAAGATGCCTAGAGGGGGTCGAGGAACAAGAGACGCGGGGCGGGGCGGAACATCCTTATACATGCAATATTTATTTATGGGTAGGGGTAGGGGCAGGCGCGGACCCAGCCCTTGGGCTGGGCTGGGCTCTAGCCCATGTTGCCCCAAAAGAAAAAAAATTATATTAGAAATTGTGATTTTTACGGACAGATTTTGAAGGCATGTAACATTTAGCCGAGGTTGATTGAAATTTCTCGGTCCGCCCCTGGGTAGGGGATCTTCTCTTTCCAACCACTCTCGTTGTCCTTCTAGTTTGACTAACCCTAGGTCAGCCAACTCTCCCGTCTCTATTCTTCACTTACGTAAGGCATCAAAATTCTTCCAGGTTTGTTCAAGATCCACCTCCTCCTCGGATAGATTTTCAAAATGTTGATTATGATGGGGATGGTTCCGAAGAGGAAGTTCCATTATTACGCAAAAGGCAATCTTCATTCTGCAGTGGAGGTTCTTCTTCTCCATCTTTGGGCCATTCTCATCCTCCTGAGAGACTTAAGATTACGGATGCAGGACCTTAGACCTCTTCATTGATTGCGGAGGACATTCTAGAGCTTCGGAGGAAATATGAGATCCCGGATTACCTAGAAATGATAATTCTAGGTACGGAGGACTCCTTCTATAATTTTACCACGTGGTATTCCTGTTTTCGAGAAGGTGTTGTCTTGGGGTGTTCGTCTTCCTATCCACCTTCCGTTTGGGAAATTTTGGACAGATTGGCTCTTTCTCCTGCCCAGTTAACCCCCTTGGCATGAGCTTTCCTTTTTGTTTCGGTGCTTTAATGCGACAAAAAGTTGTAATCCCAAGCTCTGTGGACTTTTGCAAGTTATTCAGAGTTGATGTGGCAAGGGATTTCCCGTACATGCACATCGTTTCCTGCCATAATGAGGCTCTGTACTTTATTGTTGATGCGCCTACGCATACTGGTTGTTGTTTCTTGAAGAATTCTACGTCAAGTACAGACTTGAATCGGGTGCTACGGAGGGTTCTAGACGTCTTTTATAAGTCTGTGAGACACAAGCTCAATCGCGACCCTCCTATTGTTTTTAACGCTACGTACGAGACTCCATGGGTTAAAGCAATGAAAGCTGCTTTCCTTAGAGGTCTTGCTGAGAGGTATCCTTTTAGTGGGCTCATGTTGCAATCTTCCTTTTGTAGACAACCTGATCCCACCAGTATACTGATGAACTGAGATTTGTCAGGTCCCGGTTCAGTCAAATAAATTTGTTATTTAGCCAAAGGCAATCCACAACTACAACGAAAATCGTAGTGTAGTAGTAGAATGACTCGAGTGTCGTTCTCTCAGGACTATACTAGCTTTATCAAATCTAATTAAGAATATAAAACAACAGATAGAAAGCAATAGGGGTTTTCAAGCAGATTATGGAGATTGGTGATAGTATGGTCCTTCTTAACATAATGGGTCGATAATCATGCATAAATTCCTCGGTCTTGCATAGAGATCTTTGAATCAATCTTGTGTCCTGTTGCAAGTATTAAGCATTACGAAGATAATTTGGTCAGACTAGTCAACAACGATTGTCCTAATGTGTTCCGTAATTATTCAACACTACGAAGATAATTGGTCTGATGGTCGACTAGTGTCCATGCGTGCATAACAATCAATACAACATACGAGAATTTTGGTTGCAACTGATCAACGAAATAAATCAATGACACGGAGTATAATGCGCGATATAGCCATTAGCATGATTATCTCCCCTCGCTAAGAATTCACATACTACGACCAATGATAAGTTTAGCTACTCATAATAGGCATGCAATCAATAGCAATCATAGAAGAAAACATATTGAAAGAAGAATAAAATAAGTAGATAAAAACTGTAAGATACAAAGTTACCGAAGGTTGTCAATCTCCGGATGATTGCAATCCTACGCGCTCCAATCTGCTCCTAAGCTATGGAACTCCCAGGACAGGCCCCGGGAAGTTCCTACCTAAAACTATAGAGAGAGGTGAGAAAGTAGGCTTGGAAAGATATGATTTTCGGAGAAAAACTTGAGCTCTATATATAGGCCCCGAATTTCCTCTGGGGCGGTTCGCCCCCCAATATTTCGCGGAATTTCCGCGTTTTTCGACGCGGATTTGGATTTCTTCACCTTTTCGCACTCGGTTTATGACTTCTAGTAGCCTTCTAACCTCCAGATTCGGCCCCTAGACTCCAAATCCTATCCGAAAATCTTCAGATACTCCAAATAGGCTTCTGGAACACCAATTCCTTGTAGACTTCAATATAATTGCCCCGAAATCTCCGAATTTCAACCAAAACCTGTAAAATAAAATCTAAAGGGAAACGTGACACTATTCTAATAAAATGTACTAAAATATAGCTAAATTAACATAGAAGATAGCTAAAATTGGTGAAAAAGACTCGAATGAAAGTTTAAAATACACATTCATCAAACTCCCCAAACCGAACCTTTGCTTGTCCTCAAGCAACTAAGCTAGACTCTAATACAAAAAACATGCAAGACACAAAAATGGAGTTTCATGCCAAATAAAATGAACTAATCTACTGAATCTACCAAATAACATATGAACAAAAACCATACAAATCAAAACATGAATATAGGTTGAAGAATACCTCGATTGACTTATACACATCCACATAAGCACTTATATCAAGACAAGATAGTCTCTCGTAACATTCTCTACCTGGACCTAGTCAGTGACGACGTAATGATGCATTCTAAGATACGAATGGTTGCCCCGTGCCTATGCAACTGAGGACTTACTGCTGTTCCACCATGTTAAGACTTTCCCTCAAAAGAGGTCGAACCAGTACTGGCTCTCATCAAACGAAGGACGGTTCCCTATAAAAGATAACTCTCCCCTATTCTACCCATCTCTCAAGTAAAGTCTTAAGCTATTCACCACTTCCTGAATGGCAGGACGAGGGTGGTCTAGAACAGATGACACTCAAGACAAAAAGATAAAAAATAGAAAAACACGATTACGAACAATACGAAAAATGAAAAAGACTCAAAACTTTGCTAAAATGCTATTTGGCTTTTCTTTTTTGGACCCTTCTTTGCTTTTTTGGGGTCTTCTCTTTTTTTCTTTTTTTTTCCTTTCCAGATTATTTTTTCATTTTCTTTTTCTCTTTTTTTCTGGAATTTTTCTTTCTTTTTTTTTCGATTTTTCTTAGCCAGCAGTAGCATAACAAAAAGAGAGAAACAAAATGACTCACACGACTTCCCCAAACCTATTCGAGAGAATAGGTTGGGGTACAAAATTTACGAAAAGTGAAAAATAAACTCACGATACGAAAATGAAAAACAGAAACAAGTCTAATGATGGTGTAACCCCCTCCCCAAACCTATTCGGAAGAATATGTTATAAACAAAGGATCACACAAACTCACACTACCTCCTTCCTAGGCATTTAGCAATCTCAAAGCATGGTGAAGACTTGTTGCCTCTTAGGTACATAATTACACGGGAAAACAACCATAAGACCCTAACATGCATCATCCTATTATAAAGGCCTTCGTGAACCGCAGTAGAGAAAACACCACTAAGTGATGTCGAGACTGCCTAGCTCAACTAAGTGCAATACATAAATGTGACAAGTCAAGCGAGAAAAACCTCAAACAAATTCATAGAGATGAAGCATAAGATTAATGGCATAGTTAGTTGATCTACCCAATAGAAAAGTTTCAAAAAATTCGGCAATAAACTCCATATAAAACATGCAAGACTATCCTAGGATGAATGTAGTGAAATGCAACCTAAAAATCTAAGAAAGCAGTAAACGTGCAAATGCAAATGCAAACAGATAAAGCATGCGAGGTACTATACTCAGCCTACCAATGTCAAGCTCCAAACTAATAATACTAGATCACTTAAATCCAATCCCCCCTCATGAAATTAACGCTAGTCCCTAGCAGTAAGAAAATGAGGAAATAAGATGTGATACTAGATGTTACCCCATGGTTTGGCCTCGGTCGGCTGAGTATGCTGCTTGTGATTTATTGGGCCTCCTCTGTGAGCTTCATAGGTGGTCATCAGGTCTTCTGGCAGGTGTAGTAGTTCGATTTATATGCCGAACAGGAGCAATTCCCCTATCAGAGTCATCATTGCCCGTATGGCCTTCATTGTCACTACTATCACGCACATCCTCGCTAGTGGAGTTGTAGTGGCAGGTAGAATTCTCAAGAGTGGCCGCCGCTGTTATGGAATCCCCCATCCTGAAGCCCTCCAATAGGATGTGAACTGTTGAAGGGGAAAGGGCAGTGGTATCAGGACCTCCCCCTCCAACGATTTACATCTCGATAAGGTTACAGTAAGTTGCTCGGACACTCAGAAGTCTTCTACCTTTTTCTCCAATTTTGACCACTTTATCCACTGTTGCTCCGACCAATGTCTATATGATGCTCACTTTAGAGGCAGGCAAGGGGCACCCCAACAAGGTGCTGGGTACCCATGTCATTACGTTTTGGAACCAAGCTAGCGCTTCGGAACCTTCGAGCAACTTCGGACTCAAGATCGAATCCATCGCGGCAAGACTGTTCCGGTGCCTTCCTGTTCACTCGAACTCTGTAGTCCTCGTGATGGAGTGCTGACATAATAGTGGTTTCTGACCCTTCGGTGGTGCATGAATAGGCATAGGAGTCCTTACTCCAGGTGTACTCTAGCTCCTCCTCTTGGATAATCCACGACGTTGTTGCCAAACCCCTTGGCTCGAACGCACATCTAGCGAGATCACCTTCCTTGACATGGTTCTTCACAGCAATCATACGGGAATGCTCCCTTCCCTTAGTATGGTACCTATAAACAACGATTAGCACCTCGTACGACTCAAAACAGACTCAAATATATGCTAGTGTAAAAGCGAAACACACAAGTGATAAAAAATCGACAATCGAACTCCCCAAACTACAATGTCTAGCCTAGCTTCTTCATCATGCAACATATCGACGTAACTACTACATGCAATTCATCACATCATGCTCCTACTAGACAACCAATAACCTTGATAACAAGGTTTCAAATCATACCATAGCAGCGCAAAATTCGACCAGCATAAATCCTCAATCTCAACTAATAAGCATTCTATCGTCAAATCCACCAATATTACACCAATAAACATATCCTTATGCTAGAAATCAAAGATAAAGACATAATGCATAACAAGATATATCATCTAATAGCAAAATACCCAAATCAACAATTTAAGCAAAATTGAGCATGCAATTGATAGTAAATAACATGTCTAATCATATAGACAATATACCCATGCATCAAACAAGCATAATTGAAGCTCAAATTACAAAACCCCAAATTCGAAAATTAGGGTTCTTAAAGATGATACCTCAGATCCTCAAATCTAACGAATTAGGATGAAATCTGTTCGGTTAGGATGATAGATCATGTAATAGGCTTCGAATTAAGCTAAAGAACACTCAATTTGGTTAAGAAACGAAGAAGTTATGAAGATTTAGAAGTAAAATCGCACTTTTCGGGTTTTTTTTGGAGTATGGATGAAGAAGAATGAAGAAAATAATGATTTGGGTTGAAATCCGTATTTTTTAAGATCTGGGACTGTGGGGCGGTTCGCCCCGTGCTCCCCAATGCGGGGAGTCGGGTCCCGATGTCAGAAAATGCGGTTTAAATCCCGAAACTAAATTTTTTTCAAAAAACCATTCGAAAAATCTCACTCAAACAAAAGCATATACGACACACACATGAACAAATTCGCATATAAGAAGCAAATAGTTCAAGAATGAATGCATGCAGAAAAGCAGTAAAGAAAGCGATAAAAAATTCCGGGTTGCCTCTCGGATAGCGTCATTGTTTTAAGTCTTTGACTCGACTCCTGTCTGCGCCTATCTCCTCTTTTTGCGGGTACTAGGCTTCCCCTTCATTGATCTCCTTTCCATGCCACGAACCTGTGAATAAGAAAGAATATAGGCTGCAAGACCACAATAGTGAGTAGTAATATCAGGCGGTTCAGGTGGATCGGGTATGGCTTGCAACACGTGTTGCTTGCCATTTACTTCGATGGTGCAAGTTCTTTGGTAGATGTCCATCACGGAACGTAGCTTGGTCAAGAATGTTTGCCCTAATAGTATGACATCCCCCGTCCCAGGTGCAGATGCCGGCATAACTACAAAATTGGTGTAAACAGATGCTTCACCAATCTTGACCAACACATTTTTCACAACTCCTTCAGGTCTCATAAATGATCCATCCGCCAGTCGCACAATAGCCCTTTCCTCAGATAGTTTTCCAAGGTTACTCTTTTCAAACACATTCAAAGGAATTATGTTTGAGTATGATCCCGTGTCTAGTGTGGCACGGACATCTTCAAGCTCACCAATCCCTACCTTAACATCGAAACTTTTAGAGAGTGGTTCGGGATCCTCTTGCTCCTCATCACTTGCGTCAGAACCAAGGTCCTCCTCTTCTTCCTCAGCCTGTAGAAGTTCTTCCTTCATGCAACATTCGCACCTAACGACCTTCTCAGTGTTGCTAGGAAGTTTGCCTTGTTCCCTACTTGCTCTTCGGTCGATCAACTCTTGCATCTTTTGATGGGCAAGCCTAGTGCTCTCTTCCAACTTATCAAGCCTTGCCCTAGTCTTCTCAGAATCTTCCTCATAACGTTTGAGAAAACTTTGTGTGTGATCAACCATCTTCTGCAAGTTCTCCATCAGTAGAGCCGACTTCGACTTCGGTGGCTCTTTCAGAGCGGGGTTTTCGCAGTGATCATTACCATAGTTCAGCCTACTACGGCCTTGGTTAGGTCCATAAGTTTGGTTAGCCGGTGCATATCCTTGATTGTTACGGTATCCTCTTCTCCAAAATCCACCTCGAGGATTCCTACCGTCTTGTCCGTAGCTAACTTCTTGAGTGCCAAATACCGTAGCAAAGGCTTCTTCTTCGCCTCCTCGAGCCCAGTTGCCATCATCGTATGCCAGCTCCGATCTACACATATGAGCCCCATGCCCATAGTTCTTGCATATTCGGCATACTTCGTTCGAAACAGCTGTTCCGGTGGCGCTCTTGAGGACTTGCTTCAATTCGTTGGTAAAGCGTTCGAATTGATCCCCATTCCCCCTGTACATAGGGGCTTCTTGAGTCGGTGGAGCTTCAGGTCCACGTCTCCTAACCATTGCTCTTGGGTCCTTGAACTGCGAACCCTTAGCAAGCCTTTCGAAAACCGCTCAGACGGCTTCTGCGGTTTCCTCCCAAATATTGCCTCGGCATTGGAAATCCACCACTTGTTGGTTCTCGAAGGTTAGTCCATTGTAGAAGTGTTGGACTAGGTCGAAAGTTCAAAACCATGGTGAGGGCACTTGTTTGTGAGATCTTGGAACCTCTCGAACGCGGTGTAGATGGTCTCATCATAGTCTTGCTTGAATCCAGTGATCTGCTCCTTTAGCGCGGTAGTCAGAGTGTGTGGGAAGTATTTCTCCATGAAAGCTGAAAAAACCTTTTCCCAAGTGTCCAGCGAGCCGGCTGGTAGAGAACTCAGCCATGACTTGGCTTTGTCACCAAGTCCCATAGCAAAAACCTTCATCCTTAACTCATCCGTTGTTATGTCAGCTCCGGGTCGTGGGAGTTGGTTGACGAAATCATCGATATCGTTCAAGTACCCCATCACATCTTCCCTTGATAAGCCATAGAACCTCGGAAGTTGTTGGAATGCGTGGTTCTTGATCTCCTGATCTCAGGTTGCAGGCGAAAGAACAATTGTCGGTCCCCTCATACGATCCTTGGTGGGTTGTACCCATGCCTTCAGTGGTCTAGCTTCTGCCATTCCGTCGATTTCCTTGAAAAGGATTCGCCTTCTTTGGTGGTACACTCTATCGATCTCAGCAATTGAATCAGCAAGCGGTATTCCTGCAGAATGTGTATGCGGCATACACAATCTGTAACTGACTAGGAAAAGTGATTAGAAACAAACTAGGAAAGCAATATTAGAGAGAAATTAAAAAGAAAAACTAAATCTAGTAGAATTAGGAATCTAAAGCTGTAAATAAAAACAAATTAAACAGAAAAAAGGAGTATAGTCCCCGGCAGCGGCGCCAATTTGATGAACTGAGATTTGTCAGGTCCCGGTTCAGTCAAATAAATTTGTTATTTAGCCAAAGGCAATCCACAACTACAACGAAAACCGTAGTGTAGTAGTAGAATGACTCGAGTGTCGTTCTCTCAGGACTATACTAGCTTTATCAAATCTAATTAAGAATATAAAACAGCAGATAGAAAGCAATAGGGGTTTTCAAGCAGATAATGGAGATTGGTGATAGTATGGTCCTTCTTAACATAATGGGTCGATAATCATGCATAAATTCCTCGGTCTTGCATAGAGATCTTTGAATCAATCTTGTGTCATGTTGCAAGTATTAAGCACTACGAAGATAATTTGGTCAGACTAGTCAACAACGATTGTCCTAATGTGTTCCGTAATTATTCAACACTACGAAGATAATTGGTCTGATGGTCGACTAGTGTCCATGCGTGCATAACAATCAATACAACATACGAGAATTTTGGTTGCAACTGATCAACGAAATAAAGCAATGACACGGAGTATAATGCGCGATATAGCCATTAGCATGATTATCTTCCCTCGCTAAGAATTCACATACTACGACCAATGATAAGTTTAGCTACTCATAATAGGCATGCAATCAATAGCAATCATAGAAGAAAACATATTGAAAGAAGAATAAAATAAGTAGATAAAAACTGTAAGATACAAAGTTACCGAAGGTTGTCAATCTCCGGATGATTGCAATCCTACGCGCTCCAATCTGCTCCTAAGCTATGGAACTCCCAGGACAGGCCCCGGGAAGTTCCTACCTAAAACTATAGAGAGAGGTGAGAAAGTAGGCTTGGAAAGATATGATTTTCGAAGAAAAACTTGAGCTCTATATATAGGCCCCGAATTTCCTCTGGGGCGGTTCGCCCGGTGATGCGGCGGTTCGCCCCCCAATATTTCGCGGAATTTCCGCGTTTTTCGACGCAGATTTGGATTTCTTCACCTTTTCGGACTCGGTTTATGACTTCTAGTAGCCTTCTAACCTCCAAATTCGGCCCCTAGACTCCAAATCCTATCCGGAAACCTTCAGATACTCCAAATAGGATTCTGGAACACCAATTCCTTGTAGACTTCAATATAATTGCCCCGAAATCTCCGAATTTCAACCAAAACCTGTAAAATAAAATCTAAAGGAAAACGTGACACTATTCTAATAAAATGTACTAAAATATAGCTAAATTAACATACAGGATAGCTAAAATTGGTGAAAAAGACTCGAATGAAAGTGTAAAATACACATTCATCATATACCCCAGAGAAACGAAGATATATGATTTTTGGTAATTATACTTCCGCATCTTGTTTTCCAAAATTTCTCTTTTCTTATTCTCTTATTTGTTGTCGTATTTACTGATCATCAAACTGCTATAGGTTACTGGTTTGATTACATCATGGAGGAGGCCTGGAAACTATATCGACAAGAAATGAATGCCCTATATGTGGGTGTTCCGTGGAGCAGGATCTTGCTCACATAAATTTTTTTCATGTCGATCATCCAAAGAATGATGGCATACGGGAAAAGAAAAATGCAGTTCGTTGAGGTTCCCTTTTAGCTAGGAATCAACAATTGGCACTAGACTCTCATCCTATGCCAGAGCCTTTGTCGGCTTGTGTTTTCAATGTTGATGAGGCTGGGGCATCGGGAACTGCCCTTGAAAATGAAGCAAGTGTTCTATCGGTTGATGTTATCAGACCTTCGAGCGATGTCTTTGAAGAAATTTCTCTTCCGTCTATTGGAACTATTATTGACCTCCTAACTTTGATGACTCGCGAGTTGAACTATCCGTATGGATGTTTTTTGGCCCCTTCTCCTTTTTTCCATTTCTGATTCCATTATTTTCGCCGTTGAAGAGATTATCCCCAAAATGGGCTAGAGGTCTGATCCAGCTGATGAGGTCCTCGGGGATGAATATGTTTCCAATCTTCAAAGGGAAATTTTCTATTCCCTCACTGGTCCCAATCGCTTTTCTCTTTTAGAAAGGGAGATTGAGAAGGTTTGCCTTGCTGCTTTTCTTGAATCTTTCTCTATCTTTTATAAATAGCTTCCTTTACTTTTTCTTCTTTTCTTCGTACACTTGGGTTTACTTATAAAATCTCATAAACAGATTTCTTTTAGTGCCGACTCAGTTGTACAACAATCTCGTTTGAGGGGCGAAGTTTCTTCTCTTAGCAATAAGAGGCGACGCTTGGAGCATGATGTATGTAAAACACATGGATCTAATCTGCTAGGGACTCAAGACTTCTCAAGAGGAGATTTCAATCCTTCGGGAAAAACTTGAAGGCGTGGAAGGATTAGAAGAAAAATTAGTGGAATTTCGTCAAAATTATTTGGCTCAATGTACAAAGCTTTTCAAGGTTCGTCTTGCCCTCCGTGACTAGGAAGAGATTCGTCGTTGTAGTACAGAAATGTTGTTGAATTTTTGATAGGCTCTAATATACGGTTTATCCTCGTGCTATACTGAGGCAGTAAATCATTTCCTCAATAGTAAGGTTTATGACTACAAACCGTCTCTCTTACGAATTGGCTTGTTCTGTGGGTTTTGATAACAATATCGATCAACTAAAGAGACTCGGCCTCATTCCATTGGAATTCAATTTGAAAGAGAACAGCGTAAAGCCTTATCTTAGGACATATGGATCTCTTGATATACGTGGTTCTGTTAGGAAACTTGTAATTTTGATGAGCAATTAACCATGCTAAATTAAGTAAAGTCCAGTAACCAGTACTCTTAAGGTCCATAGGATTTTAGAATTTAAAGGACATTGTAAAAGAGGAACGTTTGCTGAAAGACTTAGTGTAGGTACTAGTTAGGTTCTTAAGCTTGGTGATGATGTACTTTTTACAAAAACAATCTATTGAAGACCTAGAACCGCTCAGAAAGTTGAAGACGTGAAGACTTAGAAGATTTCTGAGAAAGGTATCTACAAAGGTGCATGTTATCTCAGAAAGTGAGAAACTCAGTAACCAGTCAGTTTAAGTGAAAATCTATATGACATAGTAGGTTGAACTTTCTGAACTGAGTATGCTTATTTGCTGCTAACACATGTAACCTCCTTGCTGAATCACAACTGCATTTTGGCTCCAACGTTCACATTTGAAATTCAAGAGCATTAAATGCTAAAGCACACGCTCTGAAGATCTGAAGACTTGAAGACAAAAGAAGACTCTGCTGAAAGTGACCTTACAGCAAGATAGTGACATCTCTTGGTTGAATTCCCATAATTCAAATTCAAACGGCTCCCGTGAGACACTATAAATAGAGGTCCTTAGGCTGAGTAGAAGGGTGTGTCAACAACGTGATCAAACTCTCACTTGTGCTTAAACACTCAAACCTTCTCTATTCTCAAACTGCCTATTGATCCGCTCCAAGACTTAAACTTGAAACCAAAGATACTTGTGAAGAAGTAGAATACTAAAGCTAAGAATTTGGGAATAAGGCATATTTGGTCCCAAAGTTTGAGGGGTGTGGCATATGCAGTCCCATGTTTGCTGCTGTCGGCAAATTTAGTCCCAAAGTTTCATTTATTTGGCAAATTTGGTCCTTTTTCACAATTTTGGACTTTGACCGCTGATGTGGTGACGGAGTCAACTAGTCAACGCTGCCACATCAGCTGATGATGTCATTATGACGTCATAATTATTACTTTTTTTTAATTTTATTTTTTAAAACAGAAAAAAAAATAATAAAACAAAACGAAAATTGAAAAAAAAAATTGGAAGAAAAATGTTGAAAGAAAAAATAAAAAAGGAACCCAAGTTAAAAACCCACACTCCCTTGCCTTAGTTTATTGTCTTGGTGGGTTTGTGGCTTTCTCTCATGTTTTTCCTTTCCTTATTTTCTGTAGCTCGTGCAAAAAAAATGCTTCACTGTTACTCTGCACTATGGGGGACGGTTTTAAAAAATAAATTTTGATTTTTTTCTGTTTTAAAAATAAAAAAATAAAAAAATAAAAATTAATAATTATGACATCATAATGACGTCATCTGATGATGTGGTCACGTTGACTAGTTGACTCTGTAACCACATCAGCAGTCAAAGTCTAAAATTGTGAAAAAGGACCAATTTTGCCAAACAAATGAAACTTTGGGACTAAATTTGTCGACAAGAGCAACCATGGGAC
>CM051455.1:55937789-55997862 GCA_028274465.1 Plantago ovata | reverse complement strand
ATGAAATCTTTAGTCAACTTGTTTATGTAAGCATTACAACACCAGATGTGCATGTTTCATGATGTATAAACTCCACTTTCAGTATTATCATCATAGTACATGCATTCTCACATTTGCACTTTTCTGAAGGAAATCCTACTAAAGATTATCGTCACTCATTCATCGACTCAGCATTAATGAAGGTGAAGGTGGTGTAATACATAAACTGAGATTAGAGTAAAAGTGGGAATAAAGAAACTAACTATGCATTATCTAAACTTCAAGTTAAGTGCCCTGATTCTACAATAATCCTGTGTGTGCCCTGATCCTACTAAATATAGATGTGATACATAATACAGTATGATAATAAGTTTAGGTTATGTCAGCCTCGTCCCATCTGTTTCTCAGAAGCTTCATATGGTATCATTTAGCATTATGCACTCCCACAGTTAAGGGATTAAAATCAAGAAAATAGAGGGAGTTCTAGAGAAAATAGAATTAGGATAAAGGCAACTGTCAAATAACTCTGAGGTTTATTCTTTTTTAAACATCAAAACAACAATTAATATCTTCTAGCAAAACACAGGCAGCCAATTGGATTCTGATATAATTATTTTAAATATATAATTTACTATGACATCAGTTATTTAAACTTCCAGCCAAAATCAAAACAGAGGAAGACAATTCTCTTATACTGATAAGAGCAACTAGAATATCCAGTTATCTAGATGGCCGTAAAAGGCGTACCAACTTATTGGATCACAGTCTATTATCTGATTTGCCTGGTTAGTGATTTTTAACTAATGTTAATTATAAACCTTATACCCTTTTCTACTCTATCCATTTTCATTGAAAGGGAAAAGGTTAGGTTTGCATGAAAATTTGCTTATTACTTACAATAACTTAACCCCACTGGAAGATCTATTTCTGGTTTTCACTAAAAGAAAGCTTAACCAAGCTTCAATATTAGACACTTAGAATATGCCAGGAAGACCAAATTTTCACAATTGCACAAAAACATAGAATCTTGCCTATGTCATATCATCCAGATGCTAATCCACTGTTTTATTTCACGATAATCCTCAAACACTATATTATTATACAATTTATACTGAGAGCTTGCAGCACAAAAACTTAGAGTTCTACCTATGTCATATCATCCAGATGCTAATCCGCTGTGTTATTTCACGCTAATCCTCAAACACTAAATTAATATACAATTTATACTCAGAGCTTGCAGTTTCCACAAGCTCAATGACGGACAAAAAAGGGACTGGATGAGCAAATGTGACAATTATTGTTGGGTTCTCTGTACATGCAAAATCAACTTTAGCTACACCACCACAAAACCACAAGCAAAGCAAGTTCTAGTATATCTTGAGGAACCTATCAAATCCAGAGTTCAGTAGTATGTGCCAGTTCAAGATATATGACATGCCAGATCATCCTAACAAAAATAAAAATAAAAATAAAAAATAAAAAATTCTTTACCTGATTCCAGCAACAATACCAGCAGGCATGATCTTTGAAGTTTGCATGTACCGCTGAGCCATAACCCAAGTTAGCGCGGCAGCAAGAACTGTTTGGTGCAATTATAGGTCCATCAGAAATTATGTTAAAGAATTATAACTGGAAATAGTAAACGACTTAAACAGAAACGGTCAAGATTCTCAACATTTCTCTACTTGTTAACATGTTCTCAACATTTCTCTCCTTGTTAATGAATATTATCAAATACGAAACTAACATGCTCTCAAAATTTTTGTCCTAGCTACTAACAAATAGCATACATCTTAAATCACTCTTGTTCAATAAAGAAACCGAAGATTGTTCAGTCTCTACTAGCTAGTCACCACACAAAGCAACGAATGATAGAATTATAGAATTATAGAATCATCCCAAGCAATCGTCATTTCTTAACGGTTAACGCACACGAAATCATCGAGAACATGCTAGCATGATCTATCTACTTCATCATCACCATTCATCAATTTAGTGAAACAAAACATCAGAATTCTATCTCCTCAACCACAAATAGATACTTAACTATGAAATAAATAAATAAATAAATAATAAGCACTTGGTTAAATTAGATCAAATTAAATCACAGGCTATATCATAACTAAGATTTCTCACGGATAATTGAAAATGACAAAAGGCAAAACAACAACTGTAATCAATCAATCGATGAATGAATCAATCATTACTTGTTTGAATCAACCAAGCGAAGTAGGAATTCTTCCGCTTGTGGAAAGCTTGGAGACTAATATAACCGGCGAGAATGAGCAATAATCCGGTACCAGCGCCACCAGCGAGAGATGTTGTGCTCCCCTTTTTGAGGTATCCGATTACGCCACCGCAAAGCAGGAGCAGACCGTACGGGATCGTGAAGCAGAAATCGTGCATTTTCTCGTTCGGTTATTATTGGATTCGATTTGGAGAATTTATGAGACGGTTTTGCCTTTTTTTAGAAAAATCTGCAAATAAATAAGAAGCTTCGATTCAAAAATGTCAATGGCGATGGGCTGGCTGGGTTGAGTGGGAATGGTGCTACCTAGAGTTGGTCAGATTTCTGTTATATTTGGAATACCAACTCCTTTTGACCATTCAGTTTTAATATTGTTGAATGACATAAATTATAAATAATCTCGCACTTGACGAGAATTGAACTTATGACCTCTAGTGTCATGACACCCTCAGTCTAACCAATTGAGCTAGACCTCATTGGTAACACCAGATTTTATGTTACTCTAGAAGAATGTACTACTTGCGGAAAACCACGGTTCAATTTCATTACCTGAGCACACACATATTAGTACTATATATTACTACCAAAGTAGCAGAAACAATATAATATCCCATAGAAGTTCATATCTCAGTTTTCCCTATAGTGATTGCTGCTTCTAATACATTCAATTCTCTCTTTTGAAAGATACCAAAAATATGATCAAGAGAGAGTTGAGTGATACAACTACATATAACAATCGGCTGTAGCCTGTAGATATCTTGCAATACAGTACATCACAGAATATCCAAACACCACCATTCATGTATGCAGGCTAGTTTTCAGGCTCCATGAGCATTGCCCTTAGTTCATGACTCTTTTCTGCAACACATCCCGAACCAAAAAGCGAGGTTATCCATACTTGATCTGACCTTACTTGTTCATCGTCGTCGTTTCTGTGCCAGCTCCACAAGGCATGAGTTGAGTTCACTATTCTGAACTCACCATGACCAAAACTTGCTTCACGGAACACAGACCAATCAGGTTGAGTCAAGTACCTGTAAAATTCATGGTCAAATTCCAGGAATAGCCAACAAGATTTATAGTGAAGAGACAAACCCTAGTTAAGACCCACAAACAAAATTCATTTTGCATACATCAGTTTTATCAAGTTTCAACCATCGGCTTAACTTACAAAATTATGCTATTTCTAGAACTTTGTATTCATAAGCCATAACTCCAATTAAGTCATGGATAGAACTTACTTGTGTGCTAAACCTTCTCTATTTCCTCCATCACCAATTGTTATGTGAACAGCTCCACAAGGATCCCGTTTACCGTTATAAACACGTGTCTGTTGAATAAAAAGAAGTCAAAGATCAAATACTCAAAGATTACTGGTAACAAATCAAGCTGTATAGTAAATCATACAGAGCGCTCATAGGCATGAACATGGCCAGAGAACACCACATCGACACCAGCAGCATGAAGCAATGGTTCCATGGAAGTCATCATGTCATCACCTTCACCTTGATGAGCCTCATTACTGTTATACCATGGAACATGGAGGAGTGCAAGGAGCCATGGTGTCTTTTGACGGTCAACTTTTGAAAGATCAGCCTAAGACAAAAGGTTCAATGAGGAAAACAGTTTATTAAAAACAAAAACACAACTGTAGTCTGTAGAGTCCATATTACTCTGTTTTATAGTTCATCAACCTATTAATAGTTCATATTACTCTGATTTATCATTCTAACAATCTACTAAAGATGAGATCAATACAGATTATTTTAATCTCCAGAACACGAATTAGGGAGCCTTATAAAAAGACTTGTCTTTCTTAAACATGAACAAGATGAGCGTTACTACTTAAACCTAATAATCTACCACTTTAAACATCGAGTAATCAAAAACAACCATTCAGCTTGAATGTTTTCAGAGGTTATAAAAGTCTAGTATTGTAACTAGCTACAAAATGAAAAATCAATCCACAATAACCACTACTATGTTAACCATTTGCACCCAATAGCCGGCAGACACATAAGCAAAATATTTAAATAAAAATAAAAAATAAATAAATGCCACCAATCCAACCAGCAACCAGCTGGTTGCAACCTTCGCGGCTGTAGGAGACTTGAGATGTACTATTGGAATTACTGCTAGTAATGCTGTTAAATCCAATTAGTATTGAGACATGTCATGCAATAAAGTAGTGATTTCCTCTTATCTAATATCCATTGAGGAATTATACATTCCAAACAATCACCAACAACCCAACCAACCCATCATATATCATTATTTTTTAAATTTTATAGTAATAAATAAGTAGTAAATTTAAGTGTCATAAAAATTGTTAAACACTTTCAAATGCACAATAAAATATAATTAAAAGACCCGATTTTATCATTAAAAAATTTGGAACGTCCAATAAGCTTGCAAATGTCACAAACAACTGGCTGCTGGTTCGTCTGATCAAGACAAGATGAGTCCAGCCCATTTCTTTTTCTTTCTCAAATTTTATTTTTCTTAGGCAGTGATTGACCATTGCGGGCAAATGGTTGCCGGGCAAAAGTGGTTGTATACAGATAAGCTTCCAATAGATGAGACAAACACCTAGACTAGTGGCATTTTCTAACCCAACATTATGGGAAGTTGCAAGTATCACCCCTACTATCTACCCCTGTAGTACTAAATACTAATGATGATAAACAGAGACATCAGATAACTGACATCTACAAAACAGGATGTAATATCGGACTAGCAATAAAACTATTACGATGTGCATATGCTTTCTTTGCTCTTACGGCCCATTAAGCATGTAAGTTAATCAATTATTTAGTAACACTAACACCTAATGTCAGCAGCAGTATGAAGGAGAACATGAACTGACCTTAAGCCAACTGTATTGATCAGAATACTGATCATGATCTGTATACGAACCAAGCATGATGACATGAACTCCAGCCACATCAAACGAATAATACAAATTCGAACTAGATCCACTCTCTTCATATGGCATCTTCCATCTGGCATTATACGCCACAAAACCATCCTTAATGAGCGGTATACTTTCCTTCTCATGGTTCCCCTGAGTCACCATCCATGGTCTTGCACTAGCAAGCGGTTGCACCAGCTCACCAAAGGTGTCCCACTTACGCTGCATATAATCAGCATATGACAAATCCCCAGGAAGCATATGAACATCATACTTGCACTGATCTATGTGGTCCAAGGTTGACTTTGTCCACCCCGTCTGACCCAAGTCACCAGCCACAGCAAAAGTAACCGGGAACTGAGATGGTGGTGTTTTGAACTGAAACTCAGGACCTTCTCCCCCACATTGATAGTAATATGTAGTATTGGCTTCAAGTGGTCCAATGACCGTATGATGTATCTTTCCGGAGCTATACAGCAAATAACTATAACTAGTACTCTCTCCAGTAGCTCGGGAGGCGTACTTGTTGGGAGATGTTCCATATTGAACAACAGAAGGAGCACTCTTATCACTGGTGACCCACGTGACTCGCATATGTTTGTCTCCGGCCAAGGAGATATGAACCTGCAATCAAACAATTTGCAAAACAAACCTTAAGCTCATTTAGACAAAAACATACTTGAATTCAAATTCTATCTTCGGTCGCCATAAATTGAGCACATGCCCAACAAACCACTGAAACATAATGAAAACCATACATGATCATAAACGAGACGGCGAAAATACAACATTAGCAGCTTAAATAAGAGTCACCATTCACCTCAACAACTTACTATAGGTAACCATAGCTAACACTAACAACAACAATAATAGGTAAACATTTTGCATCCTAATAATAACAAATTAGTGGCTAAATATAACAATAAGAGAATTAGTCTTCCATAGCCCCAAACAAAAAGACCTAACTCGAAAACCTAACAGAACATACTGTAAAGATCAAATAAAATCATAACCATTTTGCATCCTAATAATAAATTAGTGGCTAATTGTTGAAGAAACTACATGAATGAACTCATGGAAAAGGAAATTTCACCTGTTGGGGCTGGGAAGAAGGTTTGGGATCCCATGGAAACTGAAGATTCTTGCGTGGTTGAGGTCTGATGTACTCTTCACCACCCATGGCACCAACTGATAGCACCAGCAGTATCATCATCATCATCCAGAAAAGGTGGTTTTTTAGTTCCATGATTGATTTTGATTATTGTATTTGTTTCAGAGTTGTGTTAATTTTTACTATATATATACACAGATAGATAGATAGATAACAACAGTGAGGAAATCTAGTGAGAATGGATGAGGAAATGTATTCTTGCAATTTGTCTTTATTAAGAAAATAAACTGAATGGCTACCTTACTTTAGTTTGCACTATTTTCTTAAAAGGTTGATACTAATAATAGAAGTAAGCGTATTAATAAATACTTCTCCATTTTTTCATTTTTTTTTTTTCAAAATTTCTGATGAGTACTAAAAAACAATCCATTTAAAAAAAATTATTATAAAAAAAAACAATCTATTTAATGTCTTTATAATTAAAAAATAACAATAAAAGAACGAAAACATTACTGATTATGTTTATACTCTTTGTCAAAAAGTGACCGTGATTTTAGCGAAATAAGTGAGGGTAATCATTGAGATGGAAGGGGGGGCTTCCAGTTTGCACCTTTATTTATCTTTGATTCTTTGTCTTAGGTCATACTCCATTTTTTAGTTTTGGTAAGTCCAAGTATGGGCTATCCACTTTTTGAAACATACTGATACCGGTATCTTCCTAGTTAAGAAAATAAATACCGGCCCTATGTCACCAGTGGGTTAAATTTCAAACCCAACCTGC
Source organism: Plantago ovata (assembly GCA_028274465.1). NCBI lineage: Eukaryota > Viridiplantae > Streptophyta > Magnoliopsida > Lamiales > Plantaginaceae > Plantago > Plantago ovata. The sequence continues at coordinate 55,990,832 of CM051455.1, read as the reverse complement.
ATGTTAATTGCCAAAATTATCAAAATAACAATACAGACTCAGACCTCTACGTCATATTGATAAGTATTGTTTGTAGTTGAGGAACTAAATCGTGCAAGCACAGATTTCGGCTTCTTTTTAGTATGTCGCGGTTTGCTTTAATATTTTCTTTACATATGGTATCTTATTGTTTAAACTAAAATCTTTTGAACCGTTATAACAAAATTAACAAGTATCGTTAACTTTTAAGGCTTTATAGGTGAACAATGAACCATACATAAAAAGGCTTGGTCTTTTATAAGAATCATACATTATGAAAGGAAAGAATATATCATTACATTTAAATTCTTAATTAATACATTTGCAAATGCAACCCTTGAAAGGCTTAAACTATTCCTATGTATCAAAAAGGACCAGCAAAGAATGAAGGAAGTATGTAAAAATGATTTTTTAAACAATGGCAAACTACTAACTACATTTGTGTTTCTAGCTAGTAGTAACAAAGTGATCCTATGACCATTCTTCTGTCAGAATCAAGACCAACATTGACTTGGTCTCACACTATTTCTCCTTCCACATTTTCCTTGCCTGCAGGTCTTCTTGTTGACATTTCCATGTCATGATCATTTGTTCCAGAGTCCAATTCCGAAGGATCTGCTGGTGGTTCCAGGGTCGGTAACTCGGGTTTCAACGCCTCGATCTGATCCTGGCTCTTGCCCCATATCACCAAGTACAGCCCCACCACAATTACAAGTGCTCCTGCTACCCTGCACATTCATCAACATGGAACGTTTAGTGAGATGTTGTTCTGTTTTGTATTGGAGTACTAGCTTATAATCTAATCATCAGTCGAAAAGGAACGTACTGTCCAGTGACCAGTTGCTCAGCAAAGATGAAAGAACTCAACACTGCCACAATCACCATGTTTAACGGATTAAAGGCCGTTACAAACACCGGTCCTTTCTTCTTCATGATTATTCCCGAGATGTAGTATGTTACTCCCGAACTGATTATTCCCTGCACGCATTGTCAACATTTTCGTAAGTACTTGTTCGTTCTAAACTACTTCTGCACAAGTGCTAAATATCACATCTCAACGAAAACACAGTTTCTTACTCCGTATGCGTAAGCTAGTAGTTGAGAATCCCATCCTATAGCCCATATGCCAACATTGCCCCTCTCCACCACAAAAGTCACCACGGTTCCTTGCAAAGCCCCGGTTGCACATATCATACTTGTGAGTGAAAGTCCTGCAGGATATGTCCTCAAAGTAATTGCCTGCATGCAGAACATAGTAAAAATAAATTTATGGCTCCGTTTAGCATTAGCTTATTCATTGGATCAGAAAGTTTGACCATTTGAACACGATAAATGAGCTACGTACGTACCTGAAGAATGTAAAAGAGGGAATAACCAAAATTTCCAGCTGCAATCATCAGGGCACCTCTAACCGGATTTTGTTGGTTTCCTGATGGACTAGAAGAAGGAGCACCATCGGCTTGGCTTTCGGTCCAAGGTAAACCTATTACTGGTCCTGTAACCAGTGTCATAATCATGGCTCCTCCAACTGTCACCAAAGTTCCCATGACCTTTGCTTGACTGTGTGCCTTCTTAAGCTTCACCTTCTCTTCCCTGATCATACATTCCAATCGAATTGTTAAGTCTTTTTCTTTAGCTAGAAATTGTATATATGTATGTGGGTTGCTGTTGTGCATACCTCAATATCCAGGCCATTATAAACGTTAGGGCAGGAAGCACGTTAGACATGGCTGCAGTAAACGTTGCTGTTGTCTGATTCATTCCAGCATAGAACAGGTTTTGACCCAAAACTGGACTGTTCATTTGTACCAAGAAATTGCATAGCTCGTGTTAGTGAATTATACTCGAGTTATATATATGTATATGATGAACAATTAAATTTCCCAGAACTTACTCTAATAAGCCAAGTATGAAGATCTTGAGAAGAACGTTAAAAGTCATTTTCGGCCTAGTTTTCCTGTCATGATCATAAACATGCACAAATTAATATTGTTAGAAGCAATTCTACATATGATCTTGTTCTTTACAAACTATGTCTATAGAGTATATATTATGTACCTCTCTAAGACTATAGCAAAGGGTGCAAAGACAAGAGCAGCAATGGCGTTCCTGTAAACAGCGAACGTGTAGTGGCTTGTGCCATTTCGTAGAGCAAATGATGCAACTATGGCAAAACCAGCGAAACCGAATTGTAGGAGAATCACAGCAAAGTATATTTTAGCTTTATTGCTTAACTTGAAACTAGCCATGGTATATATAGGATTAGGATCCCTTTCTTTTTGCTATGTATCAATTATCAAACTCAGATGATCAGTTTGAGAGAGTTGATCTAACAATTTGCAGGAGATTGCTACTTGATTGTGAGCATGTTTATGTGCATGTCTTGGGCTTATATAGTATACAGAACAGCATAAGATCATAGATTTGACGAGGTAGAGGAATTTACAGTACTAATAAACAATTAATTTGTGCATGGAAGTTGAAACTTCCTGGAAATAGTTTGAAATGGAATTAGAGCATAATCGACGTTGGTCAAGAAAATAAGATCGCATTCTATATATTATTACTATCTCAATTCTTAATGTGTCTCATGTTGACTAGCTAACTAGAGTTTACTTGGATCAATTCAATTCAAATTACTTCCCTCCTGTACTTATAAATTTTCTTATTTCAACTTTAATTATGAATTATTTATAAATGAGTAAGTATATATAGAAAGGTTAGGCCAACAAAAAATAATTATAAAATATATTAAAATAAAATTATAAAATAAATTAACTATATTTTTATAATATAATTTTATTATATTTTATAGTGATATGAGTACTAGGAGTATATATATCACAATATATATATTTGTTGTTATAATAACTTTATTTTTTAAGTTGAAACTCATGCAACTTTGCTTGTGTAATCACCTGAAAGTCCATACTCCATACCATATTAGGGTATTTGTTTCTACTTTATTATATACAATTTGTTCTACTGAAATTTCGATCGTTGGGGGCTCCTAATGAGCCCCTACACATTGTACATGTGGGGCCACTGTCTACAATGAGAGGGGGTCTCCCTAATGGTCGAAGAGACGGTTCTATTTACTCACAAGTTAGGCGTTGCAATTTACCCCTATTAAATATGTGACATGCTTATTGAGCCTTACTGGCTTACTGCTAGGGCCGGGCAGCTCAAATTTGGGGATGGTTCGGCTTTGATATTATTTGTTACAGCCTGACCATGATGAATACCCAATTTTGTTTCTTTAATTTATTGTTACAAACCGGGTGGCAATGGAAAAAAAATCACCTTCAAATTTCGAGTAGTTACATTTTAATATGCATATTTTGTGTACAGTTGATTTCAAGAAATTTAAATTCTAAATAGTAGCATTAGACATTAGTACGTAGAACGGTGACTGATCCGTGCACGTGTGTTTCGGTGGCTTTATTAAATGTGATTTGAGAGACTTAAATACCTCAAAACGAATTTGAATCAATAAAGTTGAGCAGCAAATATTGTGGACTCACGTTTGATAAAATTAAACGCCTATGAAATTAAAAATATTAATAATGATGCTGTGTGCCTGTGTAGAATAAAAGACCAGATATTAGTCGTTTGTTTTACTTGATTTTGATCTATTAGTACCCTAGCTATACTAACGAACAAACACTATATAGTCCAACAAATACAATTAAACACACCGGGCCTGTCATTTAATTGACTATATATGTCATACTAATATTAATGTAATTAACTAATTAATTAATCATATCCAAAGACAAGACAAGGGTCTGGATGATGGAACTTTTACATAGTCATTACAAAACCAATGAAATTTCCAGGAATCAATCAATGAAGGGATTGTTACGCTTCATACGGGAATCACATACTCCGTAATAATAAACTACTCCATAGTACTAATCATGGAGAACCGATTTTACATGCATAGAAGGGGTGAATTAGGATGGACATTTATTTCCCAAAGTTCAAATTCTGAGTTCGATTATTAATAAATGAACTCCAAAATATCGTTTGGAAGTATATATTAAAACCAACAACGTACATTTTCGACAATCAAACTTGTTAGTTGTTAGTAGGCCGAAAATGTTGAATAATATTTTGTACATGCATATTACTAGTCCTAGTAGTCCTAATCTACTATTGTTATTATGTTGCTAAAAGTAATTAATAATTCATTTCAAATTCGGTGAAACAGAATTTTGACCGTTTGGCGTTTGTTAGATCGAAAATATCGGTCTGTTGGATCACAAGTGGTGGCCACTGTTTAGTGGGCCCCACTGTGCCCAACAAATAAAAAAAAAAAGATGATGGCATGGGCGCACGTTTAACGTGCGCCCATGACGCCACCAGCCACCGGCTGGTGGCATATATGGAGGGGGACAAGTGTCCCCCTCCTATTTGTCCTTTTTTTTTAATTTCTATTTATCTTTTTAATTATATTTTTAGATTTTATAATTATCTTTTAGATTTTATTATTATCTTTATATTATCTGATATTTTTATTATTTAAAATATATATATATATATATATATATATATATATATATATATATATATATATATATATTAAAATTCATAATTTTTTTCCATCTATAAATATAACCTAACTTCATTATATTTCACACACTTCTAAATATGTATTTTTATTTCGTTTTTTCATAATTTTGCATTTCATGTTTTTCGTTGTAATCAATTTATAAAAATATTGTAATATTAATTTTTTTCCTTTAGTAATTTTAGTAATGGTTGTACTTTATTAATATAATAATGCTTAATTTGTTATTTCGGAAAATTAGAGAACTTTTCTAGATTAATACAGTAATTTTATAATAATATACAATTATTATATTATAATTATTAAATGATAATAAGAAAATAAAAAAACAAATAAATTGAATTGATTGGATGGTGGGTGGTCATGGATAATGTGGTTTTTGGTGTTGTGGTGGGTTGGTTGAAGGATGGGGTATGTGTATGAGAGAGAAATTAATTTTTTATTTGAAATTGGATAGTGGGGTGGGTGGTGGGTGGTGACTGATATTTATGGTCTTAATGATGTCACGATTTGAGTTCCTTCAGTGACATGATTAATACTACCATTACCATCGTCATCGTACACCAAGTCGATCTGAAAATCTTACGGTGGAACAAACACAAAAACTTTCAAGGTACTAATCTGATAAGGTGGGGCAGAATATATCATAAGTTCAGGTAGATCTGTCAAATTACTTGGCATTAATAATCAAGGTTGGGATGGGAAGAATGTATCGTAACTGTGATGCAGAATATCTCATATGTCTTGTTGGTGCACTTAACCTAGTTTATCATTTCATAAAGCCTCCAATAGACTAGTTATTACATACTCCAGTATTTGACATCACTCTGCTAAAAAGAAAGTATTTGACATCAGTCCATTCGTGCGAGATGTACATCCTCAGATCCGCCCCAAACTTCTATTTTGTTGACTTCTTCTAGCCTCTATTTGACTTCCACTAAATACTAATTCATGCCGGAAAAATGATTTTGAAACTTATATTATGAAAATATAAGATTTTCGAAATTTTCACTTTCATACTAATATTACTTCGAATATTATTTCAACAGTACTATTTTGAATTAACATGAGGTTAAATGGAGATTTCAAATAGCCAACAAAAAGCTTGAGGCGGAATGGAGAAAATAATTATTACAATTCCAAGTATCAAAATCGAAGTATCAAGCTAAATTGTGGATCCATAGCCCCATGTTACTATCTTGTTCAACTCAACCGCGTGTCATACAGACAGTTATCAAATAGGAAGTAGGAGTACATTTCATTCCTAGATCTTCTACTATTGTGATGCATCTTGAAATTTCACAGTACTGTTTGCCGGATAAAATTGGCCCTACTTTCATGCTAAAAATGGCTTAGAAACTAGTACTAACACGATAATTTTTCAACAAAATGCGATGTTTAAAATTTGAAACAGAATTGATATATGCCAAACAATCACTTGAATTTAACCACCACGCACTCTCAAAAATTATACTCCCTCCATTCTCTTTAGAAGGAACGGCGGGAGTATAATCTATAAACCAAAAGTTGAAACCAAAAGTTGAAACTAAATTAAAACCGATAGTCATTAAATATAGTCATGCATTTTACAAAAATTTCACGATCTACACCGTTTATGTAGTAGTAGATTTGTATAATGTGTCGTGTTCAACTTAATTGTATGAGCCACAATAAAATTGAGAGATAAAAAGATAAATAAAAATATATATAAACACTAAAATTAGAAAAAGAGACAAACAATGTAAAAAAAACTGATGAGTATTACTAGACCAAAATAACGTTTCAACAACACAACAATGTAGTTTGCATCTGCAGAATATTGCTTGGATTTAACAACCGCACTACATCTCAAAAACCAATCCAGGAAAATTTTACGCAAAACTGAGCAAGGTAAAACAAAACATCCACAATATATAGGCAAGCACCTATTAATGATACAGGCAAGGGACACAAAACATATTCTCTCGAGATTTGGAGCAGGGAGGCAACAGAAGAAACCACCCGAGTAACAGCAAAATTATTATAGTCTACTGGTTTCACACAGCTGGCTACGCTATCAGCTTGCTTCCAGTGGCAAACCGCCAGATTACTGCAAAGAAAACAAGTGCATACTAGTCAAGACACTGCTTTTGCGAGGATTCAAAAGAACATCTGGCTCATTCTAGCAGATTAACAGACTCTGGACGTTTTACGTTCATGAAGAAAAAAGGGCTGCATTTAAGAAGCAAAGCAAACAAAGAACAGCTTGTACCATGCATTTATATATATGCCAGTCTTTATGCAGATGAGAATATTATTCAATGTAGATACCCAGGACAATATGCATGTGGGGAAAAGTAAAAAGAAGCACAAAAATGTATCCTATTACATAGGAAGAGGTGAAAACAAACAGCATACCTGTTGTGGTGGTTGCTGTTGATAGTTTCCATATCCAGGATAACCCCCATAGTACATGTTAGGGTCTTGTGGTGGAGCATATCCTCCATATGCTTCGTAACCTTGTGAATATCCATAATACGGCGCAGCACCACCAGCACCAGCACCGGCCCCGGCACCAGCTCCAGCCCATTGGTTCTGTTCTGACTGAAAAAATAAAAATATAGGCAATTAAAAACCTAATTACCCAAAATTATGTATTGTAAGCTAGATGAAACATAAGAAAGAAGATAAACCTGCTTATTTGAAGGACTGCGTCCCCATGAAAGCCGAACATTCTGTGCTCCTAGCAGCACACCATTTAGGTTGGCTAATGCTTGCTCCGCACAAGACCTAGTCATACATTATTTAGTGATTGGTGAGTACATTGTCCTACACTCCTTTAAAGTCTCAAATTCGAACAGAGTCTATATCAATGCAAACCTGTCAGCAAACTGAACGAATCCACAACGCTTCCCGGCAGGTATTTTAACATGAACAAGCTCGCCATACTGGGAGAAAACTTGCTTCAAATGCTCGTCGGAAACATTAGGGTCTAGACCACCAACAAAAATCTGCATTCAACAGGTATTAAGCGTCAAAAAAATTGCTCAAAACCAGGAGCATTAAATATAAGGAAAGCAACGCACTGTTGTATTATTTGGATCACTCTCGCCCTGATTTCCTTGAGTATTCTGGTATGAGGCTGCAAATGATAAATAACTGTGAAGACACAAAAAAAAGGAGGAAACCACCAGACAAATCTCCATATCGTCTCTAAAACAGTGCATGCCAGACTCGAAACCTTCATACAATTCAGGCATGAAGAACCAACAATAGAAATTTAACATGCAATAGAAAAGGCCAATCCCGAACAATATGATCATAGAACATAGAACAATAACAGGCATAGTGAGACCATAAAACGCAAAGAAAACAAAAATTGAAAGATGCAATTTGACAACTGAGCATCATCTAGAATCTCCTGAGGCAAATTTTCAGGCATGCATCAAAAACAATGTTGGTTTTAGACTTTCAGGTAAATCTATTTACATTGCCCTCCACCCTTGCTTCTCATATCCCAAATAAAGGAACCTATGGTTCTATTTTTTGTCCCAATCGTTGAGGCGTGTAGGCAAAACAGATCTAAATCAGATCATAAAGGACATAAGAAAAATAAAGATGCAGATTCTCAAGCTATTCAACAAAGATAAGATATCACAATATTTCAGACAGACAGAGAGAATATAATGATGACGGTTTACTTTTCTTTTGAAAAATCAAGTATGGTTTTCTTACTCTGCAAAGCAAAACAAAGCCATTCATTATTCGGCCAAACTTTACCTTCCTAAACATCCTGAAAACATTAACTATGCCATTCATATTTGGCATAACTCCCAACAACTCTGGAAACTGAGATATATGGGGCCATTTGGAAACTAGGCCAGGGTGAAGGTTGCAGCTTTTCATTCACCCACAATCACTCAATTAGAGAATTACAAATGCCAACCATACCACTACCCAGACTATAGCCTGGTTACTTTCAGGCGTTTTCTTAATTTTCAAACAAACTCAGCTGTTCAATGCAACTATGGCTATTGCAGCACTATTCCCTATTGAACAACAACATCACCGAGTAAAAGCAAAATGAAATTTTTCAACCACGGATTGAGCAATTGTTCATGTGGCTACACTATTCAGTTAATTAAGCTTTTCACATTGGACACCTTTACAAATGGCTATTGCAGCACTATTCCCTATTGAACAACAACATCACCGAGTAAAAGCAAAATGAAATTTTTCAACCACGGATTGAGCAATTGTTCATGTGGCTACACTATTCAGTTAATTAAGCTTTTCACATTGGACACCTTTACAAATAGCAATTTCATACTAGTATTAAGAACCAAGCTCCAGTCTTATCTGCAAACCTAAACTCCAGACACAAAATTGACCACCTACCACGACACTTCTTAAAATTAAATAAAATTTAGTGGCAGAATATGTGCACCAAACTATATAATGCCTAAAGCTATATCAATCATCCTCCTTTAATATGTGCACTGAACTAACCACTCATCCTCCTTGAAACTCGTGAAGCTATATCACTAGTTTATTTTGTAATATATCAAATGAAGAAGCAAATGAAAAGTATCATAGAAAGATAACGCCAAAAGCTCAGGGACTTCAACCACAAGATTTACAGCATATGTATGTAATGAGTCCTTAAAAATCTGACTAGGTAACTTGTGAGGCATGAGTGATTTTCAAATATTGTCCGTGAATATTGCCAATCATCTTTATCCATATCACATAAATCCTGGCCCAAAAGTGAAGCAATCTGACATAATGGTGAATCACTCCATCATATTATTTCCATGAGGTTGGTAACATAAAACCTAGATAACAACTCATTCTAAACACACTTGTTGAGATCTACTCGGTGCACCAAAAACCATAGACGAACACCTTCCAAATAGTTATAGAACCATCATTCAAACCCAGAATTCAGACAGGTTGGTAAATTACATCAATGTTCTAACAAGAAAGTAGTTCAGCGGGGCAAAAACAGTAACTGAGAACCCTAGTGAAGACCTAAAATACATAGTTAGCTCTTGATTGCCCAATAAAGAAGGGGAATATGACTACCCAGTAATGACAATAGATTTGAAAAGAAAGGCTACAAGTTCAAAAACAGTTGCTGAAGAAAGTATATACTTGGAAATCAAATGAAGTTACAGTTCTGGAACTTAAGTGCGAATAAAACTGAACCTTGGCAAAAAGGAGGAAAAAGAAGAGCGCAAAAAATTGAGCTTGATGAGCTAGACAAGTGTTGACACAATCTTTTAAAGAGAAATGTTAAATAATTGGACTGGTGACTAGACTACGAAAAGACGCAGCACAAGAAATGCTACAAAGAAATGAAGCAAGGCAGCTTACAGCAAAAACAAATCAACTGACCTAAAAGGAGGCCACCCATTATAGGGGAATCATTTCGGCTGAAATCAGTTCCAGGCCCCCGTAAATGAGAGCCTCTCTCTTCCCTGCTTTAACAGAACATGAGTCTTATAAGTTTTTCCAGGTTTTAATATTATTATATGCCCAAGCTTAGAATAAGTACTGGAAGGAAATGACGTAGTAAAGCCCCCCGAATCTTCGACTGGAAAACTGTATAACTTTTCATATCCTAATAGAACTTCAGAAGCACATCAAGAACCTAATTGCTTCTCCTATACTGTTGAAATTCGAATATCTACAAATGCACAATAGAACATCTTGAAAATAAACATCAGCAATTTGGCAGATAAAGGCACAACTTGTAACAAATTCACACTGAAAAGAAACTAACAAAAGCAAATATAGGTCTTACATCTCTGAGTTGGTGAAGATGAAAGGGGTTTTTTGTTTGCAGCAGGGCCAATTCTCATCGCCCTCGTTGAGCAGAGTACACCATTCATTTCAGTCATGGCTCGTTGCTGTTCTCTTTCATCCCCAAACTTCACAAATCCATAACCCTTAGAGCGACCAGTGGCCCTATCTGTCACAACTTTAGCACCTTTGACAGAAGTGTAAACAGCCTTAAAGGTTTCTTGCAGCAGGTAATCAGTAACATCACCGGCCAAGTCCCCAACAAACACAGTATGTTCTGGCCCATCTTCTGCACGCTTATCTCCGGCACCAAGAGAAGCCCAGTTCATCCTGTAGGTCTGCTCAGAGTTGGGCATCATTGTACCATTATAGTTTTGTAATATGTTTTCAGCAGTAGCACGCGTCCTGAACTCAAGGAACCCATACCCCTCCGACTGCCCGGTATGCTTGTTACGAATGACCTTAGCAGAAATAAGCTGAATACACAAATCAACTAATAATTAACAAAAAATCCTTCAAAAAATCCCAATTTGTCTATGCACATATATTCAACTAATCAACTAATAATTAACAAAAATTCCTTTAGAGGTCTAATAGGAAATAGTTTTAGATGTGAAAATTATATTTCTAGCAAGCACCAATCCAAAGAATCCCAATTTGTCTATGCACAAAGGCATAGAATGTATGAGGCAAATAAAAAAGAATTAATTAATTAATCAGAATCGTTGATTCGAATAAATTGATAACAATTAATTGGATACCTCTCCGGTGTGATAAAAGCATTGGTTAAGATAATTCTCGTCCATCCAATACTGAAGATCCCCAATCCAGAGCGAGCGAATCTCGTCGGAGCCACCAGCAGGGGGCTGAGCGGCGGCGTAATGCTGCTGTTGCTGCCAGTTTTGAGGCTGCTGCTGCTGCTGGGGAGCAGGCATCATCCACGGCTGCTGCTGCTGCTGCGGTGGATACTGTTGCTGCTGCTGCTGCTGCTGCTGAGGTGGAGCGATTCCGTTTCCTGGTTGTTGCATCATTGTGATTTATGGATTGGATTGAATCTGAAACCCTAACCCTAGGGAAGATAGAAAAGGGGGAAAAGTGAAATCGAATAGAGATGACGACCTACCAATATATTGATAGGGTTTGACGAAAGGGAAGAGTTAGTGGTGTATGGGTTGGCTTTATATAGACGGTCACCTCACGTGGGTTTTCTCTGGTCGGAAAACGGATGTTCGAATTTAGTGTTAATTGAATATTTTATAATGACTAGAATTTATGCAACACACGTTGCGCGTTGCTGCGTGCTATAAATGGAGTGAAAAATTTACGAATAATGTATTGAAATGTATCGAGTAATAAGTATACCGAATAGAAATATATACTAACTGATAATTATTCAAATAAGTAATTGAGTAATTGAACTTAATAGAAACGATGTCATATAAATGTATATGGTTTTTATTGTCATGCAATGAATAGTTTTGAATTGAACGATATTAGACGGGTGAAAAGTATTCATCTGATGATTGAGAATCATCTGATACAAATGTAGGCTTTTAAAGCATCAACTTTTGTATGTTAATTAGTGTTCTTCATCAATTGAATATACTATCATCTGCGTCATTATCTCTTGACATTTTGCTTCACCGATGTCTTAATTTTGTTATGTCGAGGCCGTATACTTTTATTATTAGATAATGAAAAGGGACAAATAGAAATAGGTGGTGGATGGATCTCTACATGAGCTAAAATCAATTAAAAAAATTGATGAAAATATTAAATCCTAAATTTAGTTTAATGATTGGGTAATTTAGAAATCTTATGTGAAAGAGGAAAAGATAAGTCTCATTTTTAGAGGAAAGAGAAACGTAAAAGAGAAAGAAATAATGAATATGTTTTCCCCACAACACCGACATTGCCCCATCGTCATTAATAGAAGATCCGAAATCTTCACAAAATTTGATTTTTCAGAATCTAATAAAACTTATATCAACATCAAGTTGGAAACAAGATTAAAAAATTAGTAGAATTATTTCATCTCTCAAATTTGTCGAACAAATGGTAAGATATAGAAAATTGATTTCGGGATCCAAGTCTTTTCTATATAATTAATAAGAAACGAGAGAGAAATGTTACGCCAACTAGATTCGAACCCAGGACCTTTCTACATAATGAATAAGAAAAAAGAGAAAAATATTACGCCAACGGGATTCGAACTCCACAACTATACTTAAGATTGACACATGTACGCACCAAATTGAATTGAGTAAATAAGATTAACGTGTTGGATTCAAGTTGAAATTAAACTAAATCAATTTAATGACTACTCCAATTCTCTCACTATTTGGTTATATACTACTGTTAAAAATTTATAAATTATTAAAACTTTAAAGTCTATTTATAAGTTAGTTATAGATAAAATATTTATTATAAAGGTCGTATTACATATCTCCTTAATTACAACTCTAGTTGGAGTTGTGTTATAGCTCCAATCGAACTCCGATTGGAGCTTCATTTACGGACCTTTAAAAACAATTAAAGTTGTTAGGGATTAGTTTGCAATAAAATTTGAGATAATTTTGAAATTTTAAAAAATGTAATGTTGAATTATTTAGTGTTAATTTGGTAAAATTGAAAATATTTGGCAAATGCGTAATAAATGGAAAATGGACATGTTTGGACTGAAAGAAAATCAAATATCTCATTCAAAGCAAAGAAATACTTTGCAGCTTTTAATTCGTTAAAAGTTAAACAGAAAATTACATAAAGGAACCTCTCTAGAGCATCTAATTGCTAAAACAACCACCTTAAAAAATCTCTTACAAAAAATGTCATTCTATTTTTTGGTGCCCTAAAATCTAATCAATTTGGATCTCAATTGCTTGTTGAACTCCATTTTTCTCGCTAAAATGGATTCTGATGGTGTTTTTGACATCCATTAGTGTTAATTAATTACTAGCTAATTATATTTAACTATTTTTTTCTAACTAATTAATATTTATACACAAAAACTAATGAAACTAGCATTTTTATTGCCGAAACTAATGAAACTAGCATTTATGTTGTTGAATCTAATGAAACTAACATTTTTTGTGTTCACTTGTGATGCGGAAACAAATGAAATTAGCATTCGTGTTGCTGAAACTAGCATTTTTGCGGCTGAAACTAGCACTTATGATGCTTAAACTAATGATACTAGCATTTAGTTGTTGAAACTAGCATTTTTGTTGCTCAAACTAGATTTTTGTTATTGCTGAAACTAGCACTTATGATGTTGAAACTAACGAAAATAGCATTTTTGTTGTTGAAACTAATGAAATTAACATTCTATGATGTTGAAAAACTAGCATTAATAGTTAGTTTCAACTAGTTTATAAAACTAGTTTTTGTTTGAAACTAGTTTCTGAAACTAGCTTTTTGTCTGAAACTAGCTTTTATGTGTTCAAACTAATCTGAAACTATGTTTTTTCAGTTAAAACAGTGATTATATTTTTGTAATTATAGTTTTCATATTTTTTTTTAATTTATTTAGTTTAGTATAAATAATATTTAGAGTTAATTTAATCATTTTATAAAATTAACAACTAGTTTTAAAGGTTAATTTCAGGAAAAATATAAAATTAACAGTTAGTTTCAACTTGTTTCAGTCTTTTTTAGCTAGTTTCAGACATTTTTAGCTAGTTTCATCTAGTTTCAGCTAGTTTCAGTGGCTGAAACTAGCTTCCGGATGTCAAATTTTTAAATCCAGTTGAGCGAGATTTTGAGGTCCATTTGTGCTGGCGGATTTCAAAAATTCTCATTAAATCCGCTTTAGCGAGATTTTGAGGTCCGAAAGCTTAGTAAGTAGCGACACTTTTGTATATGTTGTTTGAAGTTGGCTTTTTATGCAATTAGTTGTTATTTTTTGCCCTTATATGTGTTTAACCCAAAGTCAAATCATGAGTTTTCATTTATCTAACAACTAAGAAGGTAATCTATCTCTCTCTCTCTCTCTCTCTCTCTCTATATATATATATATATATATATATATATATATATATATATATATATATATATATATATATATATATATATATATATATATATATATATATGTAATAGTTGATCTATGAGGGATCTAAATATAATAAACGACTAAAAAAAATGTAAGAAGCCATTATAATTGAAATTAGTTATATTTTCCTTATAAATTTAATTCGGGAAATTTAGATTGAATGAGTTTATGTCACATTTAATTTGGATCAGATGAACTTCAGATCAAATCTATTCGTTTGAATACGGATGTAACGAGTTCGGATCAAATTGATTCTTTTTCGGATTGGGTGAAGTCCGATCGGATTTCACATTTGGATGGATTTTGCCAAGTCTATCTGTTAGAGATGTCAATTTTCGGTTTCCAATTTGATCCGAAATAATGAATTGGATCTAATGTGATTTAATTTTTGGATCTGGATCTAGATCCGAGTAAAAACCACATTAGATTCAAGATTAAGTCACTTGAATCCAACCTCCAACATTGAATCATTTTTTATCCATCATTGAGTCATCTTGGATTCATTTTTTGAGTGAGAAAGTTTAATTGCAAAAGATATTTGTGCAAAACAAATGATGGCTCCCAATTGTTTTGATTAACATTAATTTTAGCACATTTTATACCTAATTTGCATTTTCATATGGAGATTAATATTTTTATGATCAAATAACGTACAGTACCCTCGTTAGATTTTTTTATTACGGATTTCTCATTGTTAGATTTTTCTTTCATCGACCCCCCTGTTAGCACAATTTAATTATATCCAACCCAGCGACTTTGACTTTTGGCGAACTAATACCTGGAAAAGACAATTTTGACCTCACTTAAGTTTCAGTTTTCAAAAAAAAACCGAACACCTTCAATTATTATTTATTACACATTTACCTCAATTTTTTTGTAATTTACAAAACGGACTATGAATTATTTAAAATTAACCCACATAACTTATCAAAATTTCAAAACGATCTTAATTATTATTGCATAAAAGTCCCTACAAAATTAATCATCAATTTTCACTTATAATATTGATTAGAAAAGAAAAAAATTAAAAGAAATATAAAGAAGCCAATCGGAGGTGTTGAGCTCCGATCGGAGCTCAACAGCTCCGACCATTTCCAAATCGGAGTTGGGGACGTAACCCAGCTCCGATTTGGAGTTGTTTAAAGCTCCAATCGGAGCTGTAAAAAGCTCCGATCGGAGGTTTAAACAGCTTCAATTGGAGCGTGCCAGCTCCAATCGGAGCTGGGTTTATGGGATCTCCGGTGCCGGAAAAATTTCGGCATCGGAGGTTGAAGAAAAGATAAAGGAAAAAAAAAAAAGAAAACGGAAAATTAAAGAAAAAGGAGAAAAAGAAAAAGATTAAAAATTTGAAAATAGCGTAAGGGTGTGTTTGGAGAGAGAGAAATTCAGAATTTTCTAAAGTTGGTTAACACAAATGGGGCTAGATGTAATTGTTGAACTAGTAGGGAGAAAAACGCAAAGTCAGTCTCTAACAAGGGGAGTCTCACTAATTTTCCCTATTTTTATTTTATGTATGCTAGAATTTAGACTATCTTCGTCCGTTCAAACTCTGTCACATCAATATTTAGATTATTTTATTATCCACCAGACTCTACCATGCATACTCTGCACTCCGTCCATTCAGACACCCATCAGACTAACATTTTCTTTTCTTTCTCTCATTTTATTTAAAATTACATCTGTATTTTCTCATTTCTTTTTAAACTACACTATTTTTTATAAATGTTGTTAATTAATTAAATAAATATGAAATATAAATCAAAAAATTATAATGAATGATAATAAAACAAAAAAATATTTTAGATTTTGCATACCCCTTGTTCTATTCTATATCATTGGTAGCATTATTTGTAAAATGTCACATAAGTTGTAGTGGCAGTGTGCAAAAGATTGAGGATAACAAATATGGAGAACCTCTTTAAGCTAACTTGGCCGAGAGATTTAATAAAATTATTTGATGCAACCATTGAGCAAATTAAATGGTGCCATTGAATCATTGATGCAACGAGTGAGCAAATGAATTTGGCTGGGGGATAACAAATATATGAAGGGTACCATTCATGCAAAAAAAATGTTTGATGCAAATTTCAATACTTAATTTAAAAACATTACAATAATTGACACTACATTAAAATAATTGAAATTAAAGATTACAAATAAGATACTTCATCAATACTAATACTCATTCTACTCGAGATATGATTGTGGAGGATGAAGGCCACAAGTATGCGCATTTCTACAAGAAGGGCGACTATGATGCACCCCCAAGGATGAGCGCGTGGTTGTGGATCACCCTATTCTATATACTTGGAGGCAACATGTCGAGCAAAAAGAATAAGTTTAACCGACAAAACCCTCGGATTGACATTGCAAAGATATTTGATGGAGCATATGTGAATGGAATTGAAGTTTCAAATTAATTTAGGTGCAAGTGTGTTTTTATTTTTATTTTAATTTTATATTATACAAGTGTTTTTTTAATTGTATTCAAAGAAAAGAGAGGGATTTAATCATTTAAAGGAAAGAAGAGAAAGAAAAGGAATAAAAGAAAATAGAAAAATAAAAAAAGGAAGGCTTTCATAATATAATAGACTTCTTGCAAGAATAAAAGAGTTAGAATAGAGGAGAATGTCATTGTATTATTAAGAGTGCCTCAAGGTACAAGTTGAAGCCATATTTATAGGGATCTCTCCATAACTAATTGAGTTTGTAACTCTCACTTTACATAATGATAACAATAACTATAGTACATAAAGGAGTATAAGAAGAGTCATGAACTCATGACATCCATCATATTCATAACACTCCCCTTGAATGACATTAATTTATTTGTCGGAAACGCTTTGAAGTTACTGCCTCGTTAAAAACCTTGCTAAGAAAAACCCAATGGGATAAAAACTCAACCAAGGGAAAAAGAGTGCGGTGTGTATCCGTCTCCCCTGATTCAAACATCACTTTATGTCTTTTAGTCGCCACATTCCAATCTTTCGGACCAATCTTTGAATTTTGAAGATGTTAAAAGTGATTTGGTGAACAAATCTGCAATCTCGTCAATTGAGTGAATATGTTGTGCTTGGATGAACCCTTCTTGTAGACCATGATTGAAGAAGAACATCGGTCATATATGCTTTGACTTCACGTGGAATCCTCTCGAACACTTGAAGATTTATATTTATTCAAATTCCATAAATTATGTTATGTCACTTTGACAAGTCAAGGAATGATCTTGCCATAAAATGAGTTCAATACTCATTAGATCTCCATCATGTGTGTGTGTGTGTGTGTTATATATATATATATATATATATATATATATATATATATATATATATATATATATATATATATATATATATATATATATATATATATATATATATATATATATATATATATATATATATATATATATATATATATATATATATATATATATATATATATATGGTTGTAAAATAACCAATAAGGTCTATAAGCTTATTTTAGCCGATGTATCATCATCGTGGAGATTGGGAGATAGTTATATGTGCGCTTATGATGCTACCTCGTTAAAAACCATGCTAGGAAAACCTAATGAGATAACAACTTGTATGATACGCATAAACTCTCACTGTTGCTTATTATCTCCCCTTGTTTGCAAGATAAATAATTCATTTGCATTCTTCAGGAACCTCGAAAATCATATCTCATAAGTCTATTGTTTCACTTATAGTGAATACATATATATTATACTTATCATATGTGATGAATAGATAAGTATTCAACAATATATCAAAATCTAGTTCTTCAGGAACATTTCTCATTTATTGATTCATGTTTGCCAACATTATGTCTCTAGTCCATGAGGGACTGATTAATGATAGAGAGTATTCTTCTCATCTCTTAAACTTTCTCAAAACATAGAAATTTCATTGTCAATTCATGACTATTCATGTGCACCTTCAGGGTTATATCTAAGTGGTAATATTTGAGTAAGGTCATATGAGAATATGTATGTATGCAATATGATACGTAAAACAACTACAATAAGCAAGAATATGCAAATGTTATAGCAATAAAGATAATATGCATGATGAAAACTTAGTATCTAGATGCACATGAAATTTGATTGGATAATGCAACGGTACCGTACAAAATTTTCAAAATGGACATGAGCTCATTTTCTATAATCACTTTGTCGACATTAAATGGATTTTCATGTAAGATCCCCTTTACATGTTTAATCATCCATATCCATTGAATTTCGCATATGCTTTTCAATTTTTCGGTTCCATGTATACCGATATATTCAATAATTAAATCTCTTTATTTGATTCAGTACTGATCATGGATATCTGAATATTTTATATGGAGGTATCCTTTCCATGTCTATGGACAATCTATTATTACTTCAGATATCTTAGTTTATGGGCATCACTTGTATATGCCTAATTTACTCTTGAGAGTACCAACTGCATCATCTTGCCATTATTTTGTAATGATGGTTAAAATTCGCACTATTTCTATTTTTCACACTATTATCACCCCCTTTGCAATTAAGTTATCGCTTATTAACATTCTAGTAGGTAATGATCTCCATACAAAATGAGTCAGTCAATTTTGTTGCTTGTTCTTGCCTTGATTATGTGTTAAGACTCCTTATTATTAAGACAGTGAGTTGTCACGTAAAAACATAAAATCATTCTTCCAGTCCATGAACTAAATCCTAATAATTGTTGTTCATCCATTAGACTTCTCAATGTTATGACAACAATGGTGCAACACGGCTGTGAAATATTATTGCAAAAATTATCAACAATTATTACATGAGGGAAATCCATCTTCAGTAATGTTGAATCCTAAGCTTCATTTGATCATCCCTGTCCATTGCCATTTTCACTACGATGCGTACCAAGATCTGCCTCCACTGGTCCTTGTTTCGCTAGAACTCTATGTTACCTTCAGCTGCGCGCACTCTCCCTCATTTTGTATTGTCGGAAGTGAGAACAAAGACTATAGCAAGTACAAAAATTTAAATACACATAAACACAATGCTTTGAAAAACTGAAAACACGAACCAACGAACAATTAAAGTGTCGAATAAGCACACATACTGCTATGAATGCATGATCGATGCTGCTTGAGTCTCTTTATCTCAAGCCTTCTTTTGACACTTCCCTCATATGGTTGATTAGGAAGAATAGTATTATTATATATGATAAGGGGATAAGGGGACTATTCTATATGTTCGAACCCAGACCTCGAACAGTCCACCCTGAGAGACCTTTTAGGGTCGAACAACTACCTCCCTACTACACTCGTGCAGGGGAATATGGTCCAAGGAAATATACCTTGTACTGACAAGGAAGGACCATGACAGAGACGGGGTCCACAATGTATCCTCTCTCTCTATATATATATACTTTCTCATTTAATACGCTTACACACATCATTCTCTACATTCAATACATGTGTCCATATTATTCCCCAAACATTGAGTTGTCATCGACCTGACTGATGTAGGTCGATCCAATCTTCCCTCCCCTTCTTCTATTCCCCATTGTAGGTGCTCGTTATCCCATTATACTACTACTACTCAACTCTCTAGCTTCAAGGGATTGAGAGATGGTGTCGTGAAGCCTTAGAACGGATTTACCCTCATCAATATACTAGTCTTATTCTTTTTTTTTTCTCGCCTTCTTTTTTACCAATCAAGTACTATGTTAATAATGCGGGACTTTTGTTTCACTCCTAACGATTCTCCAAAGCACCATTGTATTTCCTGCGAACGAGTCATGAATCTCTTGTTTGTTCTCTGGATAACTTATACATATGAGTCTACATGCCTTGTTTGTTGTCTAGAGCTAAACACTTTTGCTTAGGACTAAAAGACAACCTTCCCCTCCTCCTCAAACGAGCAGCTCTAGGCTGTGTTTTTACTCCATATTTGTAATCCGACTTATCTGACCATCCAATAGAGCAACCTACTCCTCTCCTATCCACTGAGGGCCTCTTGCCAGCAGTTTTGGACTTGTTAATCAAATTCTTGTACGTGTCTGACCCCAACGTCACAAAAGTGTTTCTTAACTGTGGGATCAACGCGTTGGGAAGGAATAAGTAATTCTTCAATAGTTCCAATATTCAAATATAGTAACGTAATTACATTACAAAATAGATAAATAAAACGTAAATAAAGAGTCAAAACTGTTAGGACCTAGTATACTGAAGAATGAGACTATTTAGATCAATAATGTTTGAAATAAATTAAAAAATAAAATCTCTAAAAAATTTAAAAATGATACAAAAAAAAAATTAATTTTGCCACAATGATTTTTTTTCTTCAAACAAGTAAAAATAAATAAATATAAAAAATCTAGTCATGAATCGAACTGAAAAAAATGAAAACTAAAATAAAACATTATTTCCCACAATACATATTGTAGGTAAATCATTTTAAAAAATCAAACAATATTGAAAATTGCATTCTGAAAAGTACTTAAATAATAAAATAAAAAACTGTAAAAACATTAAATGGTTGTTTGGAGCTCAATTCTATGACTCTATTAAGGAAATCTATATATATATATATTTAAGCTAAGTTGCTGGGCTTCACCACATTCATTTTCAATGGAGATTTTGGCATGAGGATTAATTTCAAATTATTTGCACAAAAAATTACATTTTAAATTAAATGTTTGGTAAGTTTATTGAATGCTTCTTTCTCCTTCATTCTCATTTCTTCCCCTTCTCACTCCCCACTAAATTTGGAATGTTTGACTAATCTGTTTTGTAAAATAAATTGCAATTTGCAGCCTTATTTAAATGGTGAATTAAATTGTTGAGTAAATTATAGAAAAAAAAAATCTGGAATAAAGAAAGAAAACGTAGACATAATTGTATATGTGATGATAATTGACAAATCAGTTGAATTGTACACTTTTAATTTGTTTCTTAAGAATTAATTAATTATTATTGCTATACAATTTGAATTATTAAATCAGTGCTTAATCTCTGTGTTTTTGTTTTTATCTTTTTTCAGCAATAAATTCTTTTTAGAATCTATCATATGAAGAAAAAAAATTCATACAACTCCAAATAAGTATCTATTAATATTTATCCATAAAAATAAATAACTTTATTAATCTCACTCGATAAAAATAAACTTTAGAAATATTCCGATAACGCCCCTATATATTAAAGCTGAGTTGTTAGAGTGGCGAATTATTTTAGGGTATGATTATGGCGAACGGTTTTGATGGTTTCCATACTAGATTATGATTTGTAAAGTTTAAACTTTAGCCGGAGGTTTGTTCTGAGCATTTCATTGTAATGTTGTTGGAGCACAACTTATGCTCTCTTATTAATAAAAAGTTTTTTACCGTTTAAAAAAAAAAAAGATTGAGCTCACAATCATTGTCAAATGAGTTTTTAATCTCAAATTATTTCCAAAAAAATACATTTTAAATTACATTTTTTATAAGTTTATTAAATGCTTCAAGCTTTTTCATTCTCACTTCACCTCACTTTTTTTCACTGCATTTTGGTAAGTGTTCTCTCCATTCATGGTTCTTATGTAATTTTGAATTGTCTAACATGTGATATAATTAAAAGAAGAAGAAAAATAAAGAACATTACTAGGAGTGGACACGCAACGGGTACAAGACGAGATCGAGATTAACCTTTAGATACCTGATAATTTGTTTTCTATGCCCGATCTAGAGGTCAAAATCAACAAAAAATTAAAGTTTCAGCCAATTAAGTACTAGATTAACTTGGTTGTGAGTCTATGTACAGATCTAGAGTGATCATATGGATGTTTAGAGGTGGTATAGGTCTCTGCTTTGTATATAGTATAATAGATTTTGATTAATACTCTCACCTCTTCAAATTTTAACTACTTTTTTTAATCCACATTCATGTATTTCACTTGCCCGTTGTTGTATATATTCAAGCTTTTCCTACTGAGTTTCGTAATTTTAATATTATCTCTCAATGTCATGCATGTAGTTTGTAGAACTTTAATTCAATACATTTTGGGTTATGTAGTGTCAAAAAGTTAGCTTACATTTTCAACATTTGTTTTCTCCCTATTCTAAACGATGCTTAAAAAAGAAATAAATGGCGATAAAGATTTTTTTTATTTTGTGAGTATTATTTTTTTATAATGAAGGAATATTAAAAATCAGTTACCTTTTTTAAATCAGACTTCAATAAATGAATTTTTTAGAGATAGAGAATTCATATCATGTGCAATTTAATATAAAAAGTTTGAAAAAATTTAAGGAGATTTCCCTTGATAATTGAAGATATTGGTTGTATTAGATTTAATTAATTTGCGGAACTTTTGATAAATCAAAATGAAAATAAAATATTCATATCATGTGAAATTAAATTGTGAATATCATTATAAATTAAAAAATAACACTAAGCATTTTGACCAGGTTGTCTATATATGAGAATTTGGAATAAAGATTTGTCCACCAAGATTAATTCCGCAAAGGGCACACTCCTTATTCATCAATTATAATTACGAAACTCATCAGTAGGAAAAATCCTTAATATACACGACAATGGGAATGTGAAATACATGAATGGCATGATACAAATTATTCGTGATAATTTTGTATAATCATTGTACTTGATAGGGCTATTGTGTCACACTAAATTATGTAAAAAATGAAAACAATACAAAACATTTAAAGTATGTGCATATTAAGGATGTCATTTGACATAAACAAACATAATTATTCAGTATCAATTAAGTAAAGAGCCCAGATGAGAGAACATATGACGAAAAATATGATAATGAAAGATAGTTAGGGAAAGATGACACATAACGTTGTCTTGAAAGGTCTCATCCAAACCTCACAATGGTAGACATTCGTTGTAACGGAAGAGAAACCGTACCTACAATGACCAATACAACATAGGAAAACTACTATAAATTCAAAATATATTTTCAATATAACGAACAACGTGGGCCTGAAGTCAATATATAAGAGCACTTATCTTAATGTGGAAATCCACTAAATGCTTTAAAAATGGAAATATGGAATAATTCTTTATTAATGTGGGCTAGACAATTGACATGGTCATACAAAAATAGCCCTGGAACTGCAAAATACCGAGACTTAAGCAGCAAATTATATGTGTAAATCGGCACTTAGATTGTTGACGGGTTACAGATCGTCAAGTAATATAGTATATGCACATATAGAGCATTGTATTTATAGAGTGGTGTTTATCTTATGAGAAAATTTTGCATCATATAAAAAATGTCACTATGCAACAATCTGTAATTTTTTCAAGATATTTCATGAATTAATTATATTATGAGTTTATGCCATGGCTCATCTGACTCTTTGAATATTCAACATCTGAGTAGTTTCTATTTCCTATGTGCGAAACCATGATTTGTTTCTGAATTCAGGAAACAACGTTAAGTATATGGTACAATACAGGATAATATTGCAAAAGTGACTGGATTTATCACATTTGACTTGCATGCCGAGCCTCAGGCTAGAAAAGAAAAGCTTGAAGTTGGAGGAAATGGCAGTGGTATCTTTGACCTTGGGCCTGGACGATTTGGATATGAGGTTGTATTTGTGCCTAACCATCATCTGAAGAAGATGATGGTTACCTGATTTTCTTTGCAGATGATGAGAATAGCGGGTAATATACTTTTCCAAGTTGTACTTTCTCATGCTTTTATTGTAAGCAAATATAAATAGGTTACATTGTTCTGAACACAAATTGATTCTTCGAGTAAATTCTAAAGAAATACTGAAATCGACTCCATCAGTGCCATCTGTCACATACGGAGATCGGCTAATTGCTTATGGATACCGGAGTGAGACAATGAGATTCGAGTATATCTTGCCGTTTTGGGACAATGATATTCTTCAACCAGCACTGGCTTATTTCTCTTATGATATGATTCTTCAATGGGATATTGATTCTTCAAATATTATGCCATCTGTCACATACGGAGATCGGCTAATTGCTTATGGATACCGGAGTGAGACAATGAGATTAGAGTATATCTTGCCGTTCTGGGACAATGATATTCTTCAACCAGCACTGGCTTATTTCTCTTATGATATGATTCTTCAAATATTATGCCGCACCTTAGGAGGTACGTGTAATAATTTAATTTGTGTTAATTAAACTATTGTTATTCTTTGCATTGTAGTAGTAGTTAATTTGTTTTTATTGTATGTATAATCAAAATTATTTTGTAGCCTTTATGTGTGTTTGGTTTGATTATACTGGTCTTTGGTATTTATTTGGAGTTTATCTCATTCTTTTCATGTGTCTCAAAATCTAGGTTTGTGCTCATGGTCAATGAAGTAAGTAGTACCTGGTGCCTCATTTATAAAATAATTTGCTCGGGATATCGGCTTGGGCACAAAATACATTTCAGAATGGTAATCCTCGATCCTAATTTTGTTTGCTTTTAAACACTGTTGAAAACAAAGTGATTTTCTGTACGTGCGGGAGGTACTTATGAGGAAAGTAGGTTTTTTTATTTCATCCATACCCTCTTGGGTGAATCTCAATTGTTCCCTGTTTCACAAATGTTTGCATTCTTAATCATATATGTATATCTATTACATGAGGTCTAAACTCTCAAGTCTCAACTCAACAACTTGGATGTTTGAAAGCTTCATTATGCTAATATGACTGATTCATACTTTTGATGTGTTCTTGCAAGTAAAAATTTGTGTCAAATTGTTTTTGCAAACCAAATAGCTCGCGATTCAGAAACTACATTTTCACTCAAAGGTTGTGGTGGAGTTGCAGCTTATTTAAATGGTTATGATCTATCAAGCTTCATATTTCACTTTCCATGTCCAACTTTGAAGAAAGTACTTGAGTTTCTAAAGATGGAGATTGCAATATGATGCTTGAGTTTCATTTTTTCACCTGAACATCTAAACATTTGCGACTTTGCGTGAATATTTAAAATGAAATTGATTTTGGTATGCATGTAAAGGTATTGAAATTTTGAGTCGTCTAATGACCTTCAGGATTTAGAGCTTCTTAAAAAAATCAGTCGATCCTAGAAACAAATCTATTCACCTGTAAGTATTATGAGTTTCATTCCTTTTTTTAATTGTCAGTTGATGACTCTGGGAGAATGTCAAAATATTCATATCTCATTTCTTTCTCTCCAGGGTCTGGAGATGTGTGGAATACATGAAGCATGCCTTGAGTAACTCCATGATGTATGTTTTGCAACTGTTACAAATGTCCATGAAAGGTAGTAACAAATAAGCTACTTACGGGGAGTTGGTATAGATGAAATATGTTACATTATAACATTGGTGTTGGAATGACTTCAGTGTAATTATCTATTCCTCTAAGCATTAAATTTTCTTCTTACTTTTGACAGGCAGGATGATGATTTCCCGAGTAATGAGCCAGGAATAGGACAAAATAAGTCTGATAAGAGGTTTGAATGATGAGCAGCGGCCAGATTTGATTATTCATTCATCCGTTCCAGTTTTCAGTTCAAAAGCAGCGGCCAAAATATTTTTTAGTTAATCTGTTCAGTTTGTATATTAATTCATTTGTTCCAGATTATGGTAAGAGCCATGAAGTTGTTTCAATGGATTGCGATTACACTCTTCCTATTCATCAACATGCGTATTCTTCAATGATTGATTGGATTTATTCCAATCAATGTTTTTGTCTGTCTTCTAAAAATATTTTCTTCAATCCTTTTTATCTGCAGTTATGGCATTCATTAATACTACCACTGTATTATTGATGAACGTTGGATTGTCGGGTTCCAATTAATCAAATAAATTTGTATTTAGCCAAAGGCAATTCACAACTACAACGAAAACCGTAGTGTAGCAGTAGAATAACCTCGAGTGTCGATCTCTAAGGACTATAACTAGCTTTATCTAATTTAACTTGAGAATATAAAATAGCAGACGACTTAGCAAAGGTTTTTCTTAACAGATAACGGGGATTGGTGATAGTATGGTCATTCAAAGCATAACGGGTTAATAATCATGCGTAAATTCCTCGGTCTTGCATGGAGATCTTTGATCAATGAATTGTCCAATTGTGTTCCCTAATTATTCAACACTACGAAGATATAGATTTAGATAGATCAAAGAAATAAAGCAATAACTCAGAGTATAATGCGCGATATAGCCATTAGCATCAACCCTTCGCTAAGAAATCACATACTACCACCAACGAGAAGTCTAGTTACTCGTAGTTGTCATGCAATCAACAAAAATCATACCACGAATGAATGAAAACATGATGAAAGATATATAAAAATAAGTAGAAAAACTGTAAGATACAATGTTACCGAAGGTTGTCAATCTCCAAAGAATCACGATCTTACAAGCTCCAAACTGCTAAGAAAAAGTATCTCCTAAGCTAAGAACCCCCAGAACAGGCTCTGGGAAATTCCTACCTAAAACTACAGAGAAAGGTGAGAGAAAAGGTCTGGAAAAGTATGAAAAACGGAGAAAACTGAGCAACTATATATAGGCTTTCGAATTGTATGGGGCGAAAGGCCTCACACACCGGGCGATTCGTCTGGTGTGGGGCGATTCGCCCCACATCCCGGGCGACTCGTCCGGGAGTAAATTTCGGCCCAGAACGTGTTTTCGACGCGTTTTTGGATTTCTTCCCCTTTTCGGACTCGGTTTCTGCCTTCTAGTGACCTTCTAGCCTCCAGATTCGGTCCCTAGACTTCAAATCCTATCCGGAATCTTTCAGATACTCCAATTAGGCTTCTGAAACACCAATTCCTTGTCAACTTCAATATAATTGCCCGGAAAACCTCGTTTTTCAACCAAAACCTGTAAAATAAAAACTAAAGGGAAACGTGACACTATTCTAATAAAATGCACTAAAATATAGCTAAATTAACATAGAGGATAGCTAAAATAGGTGAAAAGACTCAAATGAAAGTGTAAAATACACATTCATCAATTATACACATCGTTTTTCAATGTTGCTTGATTACAATCGAAGCATATATTCTTAGGTAGATCAGTCTGGTATTTTCCCAGTAGACAAATAATCTATTTCATTTTGCAGTAGATGACATGTAAGAGTCCAGCGTACCTCAAGAAACCCAGGGATTTATGAATATCAATTGTCCAAAAGATGTAGACAACCAATTTCTTCCAGGTAAAAGTGGTCTCATGACTATCCGGGCTGGTTGTCAAACGGGTATTAAATTTCAGGTCGTATCAGAATGGTAAAAGAGAAAGAGATCAAACAGACATTCAATGCAAGGATGCTACTCTCTATGTTGGGAGATATTTCACATGAGGCACAACTACTGTGTTGAGTGGAAAGATGCTATTATTAAGTTTTTTTAAAATAAAATTAAAAAAAAAGATAAACCTTTTGGTCAAGCTCTAACAGAATTCAATAACACATTTACACAATCAAATATCCCATAACTCAACATGTTCAGAAGGAGATAGCAGCCTAATTTGAGTGTTGAAAATGCTATATGTTGTAGTATTTGAGTTGGAAGTGGTTGGTGCATTTCCAGATTTTAATAATGTCATCGTCGCAGAGGCAATGATGTTGAGTAGATGGGGATGTGATTGGAGATGGGTTGAACAAGCTCATTGCGGATGAAATGTCTTATGATGTGAATGTAGTTCAAGCCGAACATGACAAATTGTATCAGCGTGGAAGACGTATCATACGATTATGGATGCGATTGCAATAGGTAATGGTGGTTCTTTTTTTGTTTATGGTTATGGTGGAACGGGAATGACATTTTTGTGGAGAAAATTGTGTTAAGCTCTACGTGGAAAAGGTGAGATACTTCTTCCCTTTACCTCGAGCGGTATTGCTTCTCTTCTTTTGCCCTGAGGCCGCACTGCCCATTCCAAATTTAGCATACATATAGAAGTCGACGAGACAACGATGTACAACAAAATATACCCCAATAGTGACCTTACGGGGTTGCTAAACAAACCAAGCTCATTATATGGGACGGAGCTCCTATGACCAACAAGTTTTGTTTTGAGGCTCTTGATCGGAGTCTTAGGGATGTTATTAGAGGTCCTGATGCTTTGACATTCAACAAGCTGTTTGATGGATTAGTTGTTATATTTGGTGGTGATTTTCGACAGATATTGCCAGTTATACCTAAAGGTAGTAGAGATGACATTGCTCATGCTTCAGTATGCTTATCCAAGAGGATTTGGAGTTCTTGCGAGGTTTTAAAGTTCACAAAGAACATGCGGTTACAAGTTAGTGACTCAAAATATGCTTGATTCCCATCTATTAATGTGATACTTCGATTTTGTGTATTCGATTCAGATAAGTGTTATTTTTATAAAATTATTTCTCTTCCTTATTGCAGTTTATAGAATCATCTCATGATGTGGAAAAGATAAAGGAATTTACTAAGTGGTTCTTGCGTGTGATGGTGTTGGACAGTGGGGTTGAATTCAAATTGCCGGATGATATACAGATTTGTGATGCTCCTGATACCATTGCAACAATAGTGAATAGTAATTATCGTTCGCTGCTAGATCATGTTAGAGATGGAGCTTACTTCCAAGATAGAGCTATACTTGCACCAACAAATGAGGTTGTTGAGCAGATCAACGATTACGTTATGGCATTGTTACCCGAAGATGTTATAGAATATTTGAGTTCTGTTGAGTTTCTTAATACCATCAGATCATTTGGACTGCCTAACCATACCCTCTGGCTGAAAGTTGGCTGCCCTGTTATGTTGTTGCGGAATATCGACCCGTTTGCTGAGCTCTGTAATGGCACTTCATTGATTGTAACTACGCTTGGTAAGAAGGTTATAGAGGCAAAGACACTTTCTGGTAAGAGTGTCAGAAATAGAGTTTACATACTACGTATGGTTTTGTCTCCCTCTGACCAAACGAAGTTTCCGATTAGATTCTAGCGTAGACAGTTCCCTATTGCTATCCGCTGCGCGATGTCTATAAATAATAGCCAAGGCAGTTATTGGCTAATGTTGGCCTCTACCTTCCAAGGCCAGTATTCAACCACGATCAGCTCTATAATGCATTTTCGTGAGTCACGAGCAAGGAAGGTCTTCGGGTTTTAATTCTTGATGAAGATGGTAATCCCATCAACAACACCACTAACATGGTATATAAAGATGTTTAAAAGTTGTGATTGATGTTGTTTTGTTATTCGGGACATTTTGTCATTGATGTTTAATGTATTTTATATACGTATTCACTTTTATACTCCTTTTACAATGTAGTAGACTTGATAACGATTATTTTGCTCTTATAATCTACTAATCTCTTTATTAATTTATGTATGCTCAAAATTATATCATACTGTGGCATCACCACGAGTATGCACTAGTCTCCTTCAAAGAGGAATAGTAATCTCAATTAGAGGAATGGATGAAAATTGTGTTTGGAGTTAAATTGGGAGAAAAATAGATGTATAGAGTAGGAGTAATAATTAGGTGTAAGAAGAAATATTTTTTTTGTTTTGTACCAGGTACGAAATTTGAGGAGAATATGTGGTGGAGGTTTTATTTGTGGATGTAAAATAATAGTAAAAGTAATTTAAAAAAATACAGTCAAAATATGGAAAAAAAAAAAAAAAAAAGAAAAAACTCCAAATCTAGTTTTGGGATGAATAGTAGCACACTCTCTCTACTAAAATGCTCTCTGTAACAACCCACCCGTCTTTTCGCCCCATTTTCTTTTCCTGGCCGCCGTCGGCCTCTTTGCTTCAGACCTTATGGTCCGATTATCATGCCCTCTCGAATGAGAGTCTGTCCCTCCGTAGTGAGGCTGTCCCATTCAGTTTGAATGCTCCGATTTTGGTGTCCCTAACGGATCGGTTTGCAACCGATTGTCACACAGATCTGGGAGTGGTTAGAGATTCTTGTGTGGATCTATCCTATTCTCCTTTTGAATTTCAAATTCGAAATGAGATGCTATTTTCGACCATGGTGCGCCTATTTATTGGTAATATTGTTCTGTTTCTGCTTGCTCTTTCCTTTTTTGATCTTGAGTACAAACACTTGTGCTCTTTGCTTCGGTGTGTGTGGATTTGTTGTGGTTACGAGGTGCAGGTCATGGAGGGGTTGGATTTGAGCAAGGGTTTTCTGGGTTGACTGTCGCGGGGGGACGGAGCCCGTTGGTGTTGCCGGAAGGGAGCTGGTGTGTGGATAAGCGGGGGTTGTGTGTGGTGGGCCGCTTGATTACTAGGCGTCAATTTAACTTCCCGGCATTTCAGAAAACAATGTTTCGCGCTTGGGGCTGGAGCGAAGTGTCAAATTTGAACGGTTGGAAGGGGCGGATGATAGATTGCTGATTCAATTTGGCCACGTTGTGGACAAGCGACGGGTTTTGAGTTGGGGACCATGGTCATTTGATCATAACTTGCTGGTGCTACGCCTTGGCGATTCCGGGGATCCGTGGGCGGTGGATTTGGATTTGTGCGAGTTTAACGTGAAGGTGATGGGTTTGCCGTTGACGGAGATTACTAATAACTTGGTGACGACAATTGGAAATGCGGTAGGGACCTTTGTCGAATTTGCTAAACAGAAACTGAAGGGATTCATGGCGACGTCGATATGGATTCGGGTGTTGGTCAATATCACTCAACCGTTGCTTCGCAGTTTGGAGGTGTTGGGGCCTGACCGGAAGACTGTGTCGACGATTTATTTTGGGTATGATAAGTTGCCAAATTTTTGCTATTTTTGCGGGGTTATTAGCCATTTGGTACGAGATTGAAGTGATGGTTTTGAGGTGATTGGTGATGGTATTATGGTGGAAGAGTCTCAGCTGGCGTACGGGGACTGGCTGCGGTTTTCGAAACTGAGGGGGGCTAGTTCGTCAAGGCCGGCGGTTTTGCCGCCTCTGCCTGCGCTGGGGATGGTGGCTAGCAAGGAGAACGAGGAGGGTCGTCGATCACCGACGGCGGAGTTCGGTCAATCTGACGTGGGCCAGTCGAGTGGAACGCGTGACAGTGGTGGGGCTCCTATATTTCAGGAACGTGCGCCTGTTGTGGAACAGAAAGTACTTGGGGAGAAAGCAAACGTGGGCAGTACAGGTGCTGACCCGTTGACTACTGCTTTGGTGGTCTATAAGGCCCAACTGGGCCTGGAGGGGTCCAGCCCATTTCCGTGGCTTCTGTTGGGTCTGGGGCGGCCCATTCCTCCTCTCAGTCTATGCAGGTGGATCATAACAGTTTGGCAATTGTGCCAGTGGATACTTGAGGTACTGCAGATTTCATTTTTTCTAGTGCAGCTTTGGCTAGAGGACGGAATATGTCGGGGAAGAAACGTCGTCGCGGGAGTCCTTTGCTGCAGAATGGGGTCCGAAAATTTGTGTCTAAACGTAATTGTACTGTTAATCGCTTTGAGTCAAGTTTGGGTCAGTCCAGTCCTGTAAAAAAGCTACGGCTTAGTGGTCTGTTTGATGTCAATGTTGCAGAGTCTTCTAAGTTAAAGGCGGGAGTTGCAGAGTCGCAACCCCGCCTATCGGGATGAGTCTCTTTGCTTGGAACTGTCAGGGCCTATGTGGCCCTTGGACAGTTCGTACCTTGGGTGAGTTTGTGAAAACTCACAGTCCTGGAGTCATCTTTCTCATGGAAACTCGACTTGGGTTTGCTGGGATTGAAATGTTAAAGCAAGGTTTGATTATTTTGGTATTTGTGTCCCTTGTAACGGTCGTTCGGGTGGCTTAGCCTTGTTATGGAATAAAGGAATAAACCTCGTGATTCAAAATTATTCTAGGTTTCATATTGATGCTACTATTGATTTTTTAGATAATGTTGGTGCATGGCGATTTACCGGCTTTTACGGGGAACCGGAAACTAGCAAACGCATTCATACTTGGAACTTACTTAAGCGATTGGCGGATCAGTCCCAGCGTCCTTGGGTTGTTGCTGGGGATTTTAACGAGATGCAATTTCAGTCGGATAAGTTGGGAGATCAAGCTTTACCGGAGTGGCGAATTCGAAATATGAAGGAAACATTGCATTATTGTGGGTTGAATGAGCTTGATTTCTCTGGTCATTTGTATACGTGGTCCAACAATCAAGAAGATGAGCACCATATACAAGCTCGTTTGGACAAGGCTGCTGCTACTATGAGTTGGAATGCGTTGTACCCCTCTGCTCGTGTTCAACACTTGTCGGCTACTAATTCGGACCACCATGCGATTCTCTTTAAGCTGCGTACTTGTTCTCGCCCTCCAGTTCGACAATCTGCGCGGCGGTTTCGTTTTCAGGCAATGTGGCTGCGCTCGGCTGATTGTGAAGCTGTTGTTCGTGAGTCTTGGCGGATGGATGCTGACCTTTTGGCGAATGCGGAGAGCTGTAAGATTGGGTTAATGCGGTGGGATCGGGATTCCTTTGGGTCGGTTAAGCAAAAGCTCAAGAAACTTCGGTTGGAGATTGATGTGCTGAAGCAGAAGCCACTAACAGCGGCTACCAAAGCTAGTGTGAAGGAAAAGAATTTACAATTGGAGGAGGAGCTCGATCGGGAGGAGATGCTTTGGAAGCAGCGATCGAAGGCTCAGTGGCTTACTGATGGGGACCGGAACACGCGTTTTTTCCATGCCCAAGACAATAAGCGACATCAGAAGAACGAAATTCTTTCATTATGTGATGCTGATGGGGTGGCGTGTGAGGATCCAGTGGGTATGGGGCGTATTGTCACTGATTATTATAGCGAGATTTTTCGGTCTTCTAACCCTTCATTGGACGCCATCAAAGAAGTGACTAATGTTATTCGGTCCCGGGTGGGAGAGGTGATTAATCAGGATTTGTGTCGGCCTTTCTCTGCTGATGAGGTACGTCAAGCTTTAAATGATATGTTTCCTCTTAAATCTCCGGGGTCGGATGGCCTTCCTGCACTTTTTTATCAGAGATTTTGGCCTATTGTGGGTGATAATGTGATTCGGTGTGCTCTGGCTTTTTTGAATGATCGTGTGTTAGATCCGAAGTTAAATTTTACGCATGTGGTGCTTATTCCAAAGTGTAAGAATGCGGTTAATATGACTCAGTTCAGGCCTATTAGTTTGAGTAATGTCATGTTTAAAATTGCTTCTAAGGCTATTACGAATCGATTGAAACCACACATGCCTTCCATTATTTCTGAGACACAGTCTGCGTTTGTGCCTGGGCGCCTGATTACTGATAATGTTATGGTGGCTTATGAGGTGAATCATTATTTGAAGAGGAAATGTGGGAGTAGGGACATGTTGATGGCGTTGAAATTAGATATGAGTAAGGCATATGACCGGGTGGAATGGTTATTTCTTGAGAAAGTGTTGGATGAGTTGGGTTTTGCAGAGAGTTTTATTCAACTCATTATGTTGTGTGTTAGAACCGTGTCCTATTCGGTACTGCTTAACGGTGTGCCTCTTCAACCGTTTCTTCTGGAATGGGGTATTCGGCAAGGTGATCCACTTTCGCCGTATTTGTTTATGTTTGTCACTGAGGCTTTTAGCTCTTTGATTCGGGATGCGGAGAGGCGTGGTGTTTTACAGGGGGTTGCTGTGGCGCCTGGGGCCCCACGGATCTCTCATCTGCTGTTTGCGGATGATACCTTTTTGTTTTGCAAAGCTACATCGCGAGCTTCTGTCGAAATTGGTGATATTCTTGACAAGTACCATGCAGCATCTGGTCAGCAGATTAATTTGGATAAATCTACCGTGGTCTTCAGCAAGAACACAACTGAGGCGCGTATTGTAGAAATTCGAGATTATCTTCCAGTCAACGTCATTGATAAGCATGAGAAATATTTGGGTTTACCGGCGGTGATGGGGCGACCCAAGAAGGAGATTTTTAGTTGGTTGCGGGAGCGGATTTGGGCTAAAGTACAAGGATATGACTCTAAATGTCTTTCGCGAGCTGGCAAAGAGGTACTCATTAAGTCTGTTCTTCTGTCTATTCCTACTTATGTCATGAGTTGTTTTAAACTTCCAGATACACTACTACAGGAGATTGATTCTATTATCTCTAAGTTCTGGTGGGGTAGTGGGGGTGCAAAGAAAATTCACTGGGTTAAGTGGGCGAGTTTGTATGCTTCCAAGCGAGATGGAGGTTTGGGGTTCAGGGACCTGCGGTCTTTCAACCTTGCGATGCTGGGTAAGCAGGTGTGGCGGGTTATTTATGAGCCACACTCTTTATTGAGCAGGGTCCTCAAAGCAAAGTATTTCCCTGATTCGGATATTCTTGCATCTACGGTATGTCCCTCTGATTCTTTTACTTGGAAGAGTATGCATGCGGCAGTATCACTTGTGCAGCAGGGTGTTCGCTGGAAGGTGGGGGACGGGCTTCATATTAATGTCTGGTCGGATGGGTGGATCCCTCGGGACTTTGGATTGCGGCCTTTTACTCCGAATTTGCATGGGATGGATGATCTGACTGTGGCCTCCTTTCATGTTGATGGGGTGTGGGACGCGAATCTTTTGCGGGCAATTTTTTGGGAAGAGGATGTCCAGCATATTCTGACAATTCCTCTGCCGCTCGATAGTATTGCAGATTTGCGCGTATGGCATTATGCGAAGACTGGTCACTACTCGGTACGATCAGCGTATTGGTTAGCTCGCGCTTTGGCTAAACAGAAGCAGTTGCAACATGCTAGAAGCAGTAGTCGTGTTGTGGTTGCAGTGAATTGGGGATGGATCTGGAAGATTAAGTTGCCGAACAAGGTTAAGGTCTTTTTGTGGCGTCTGATGCGTGGATCCCTCCCGGTTTGTGCGAATTTGGTGCACCGAGGCATGGAGGTACATGATGTGTGTCCGTTTTGTGGTGGTGCATCTGAGTCTTTACTGCATTTATTTCATGCGTGTACGTTTACACGACTGATTTGGGCTTTATCGAACTTGCCACATAGTGTTGTTTCGGCTCCAGCGACGATTGTGGTGGAGTGGATTGATCATGTTCGGTCTCAGCTGGATGGGATGCGGTTTGATGTGTTTGTTTGTATTTGCTGGGGGATCTGGTATAGGAGGAATAAGTTAGTACATGATGGTGAGAGTGCTGATCCGCAGGAGTTGATGTTGTTTGCGGTTCAGTATGTGGAGTAGTATGGTGCGGCTCAGCGGCTCATTACGGGGGAGAGAGGTGCGCCGAGTGCTGTTCCTTGGCAGGCTCCTGGTGACCAATTCGTCAAAGTGGATTATGATGCGTCTGTGGTGATGCAGCAAGCAGGGACCGGAGTTGTGGTGCGCGATGCGGATGGTCATGTTTTACGGTGGAAACGTGACAGGTTTCCTAATATTTGTGATCCGGAGATTGCTGAAGCTTTGGCGGCACGGTCTGCTATTTTGTTAGCAAGGGAGATGCGGCTGCGTCGAGTTATTATTGAAGGTGACTGCTTGAGTTTAGTGAAGCAACTACAATCGTCAGCGGTTTCGTTGTCCGCGTGCGGATCTATAGTGATGGAAATTAAGTCCTTAGTTGCTCATTTTCAAGTTGTAATCTTTAGTTTTGTGCGCCGTAGTGGTAATATGTTAGCACATTCGTTGGCTCAGCGTGTTGCTGTAACAGAGACGGGCAGTGTGTTGCCGGTTAATCTGTGTGATATTGTGTAATGGTTTTGTTTGCGTGAAATGAAAGTCTGTTTCTCAAAAAAAAAAAAGAATGAATAATAGCATGTCTATTTTGGAATTGAGTTTTAAGGGAAAAATACGTATAAAAATCAAGTATAACAACTAAATACAAAAAAGGACAGTTAGAAAAATAAAATACAAAACAGTCGCTCCCACTAACTCAACCATGCTCCTCCGAAACAACCACATGAACACGATCCTCTCCGGCTTTCCCATGAGCCCACTGCAGATTCTGACCACCCACACAATCCTCATCATCATTATCATCCAAGCTACACTCACTACTAAAATTAACACTACTATTAACAGTCAGCTCATTCTGCTTCTCAGAACCCACAACCCAATCCCCTTCCTTCAACCCAACCACCCCTTTAATCGGCGCAATGATCGAATTCTGCCCTCTAGCAATCCCTTGGACAAAACCCGCTTTAAGGCCCGAATTAAAGACCCTTTCTTGAACCTCCGTCTAAAAGCCAATCCACCATGAGAGAAGCTTCTCCTGAACTGATCGGGAAAA
This sequence comes from Plantago ovata, assembly GCA_028274465.1. NCBI lineage: Eukaryota > Viridiplantae > Streptophyta > Magnoliopsida > Lamiales > Plantaginaceae > Plantago > Plantago ovata. The sequence goes on along the minus strand of CM051455.1, from coordinate 55,954,332 downwards.
CCCTTTTCAAGCGGGCCGGAGAAGATCCCTCTATCCAAAGGACCCGAAACAGCACCTCTCTCGATCGGGCCGGACATGAAACCCCTCTCGATCGGGCCGGAGTTGAAAATTGGGCCCGAATTGAGCGATGAGTTTCTGGGCAAGAGCTGGAGGGGTAAAGAGGCGAAGGAAGTGGAGCCTTCGAAGGCAGAAGCCTTATCGATGGTGTTATTGGAAGAGTAAAGGTCGAGAAGAGTGGTGGAGAGAGGAGTAGAGGTGTTGGCGCTAACAGAAGCGCCGGAAATGGACTTAAAGGCGGTGGTTTGGGGAATGGAGTCGGAGTATACCTTTGAGGAGGAAATGGGTCCGTTTAGCTCGGGTCGGATGTAGCAGAATGAGTGGCCAAGGTCGTCTAATGGGTCGCCGCCGGAAGCGGAAACCTGGTTGCGCCAGCGGCGGGATTCGGCGGAGGAGGTAACGCCGGTGAAGCATACTGTTAGCTGCTTCCCTGCTCCGTTGCCCATTTGGGAGGAATGAAAGAATGGAGTGAGTGTTGATTAAGTAATTGGGTTTGGTATGGTTTGTTCTATGCTAGTTTCGGTGCTTGAAACTTTGATTTCGACTAGTTTCGGTCCATGATCATTTGTTCTATGCTAGTTTCGGTGGTTGATCATTTGATTTCGCCTAGTTTCATTCCATTTCTGCTAGTTTCATTTCATTTCTTGCTAGTTTCATTCCATTTTCTGCTAGTTTCAGTGCTAGTTTCAGCAACAATTAAAGCTAGTTTCAGCAACAAAATGCTAGTTTCAATACAAGTGCTAGTTTTATTAGTTTCAGCAACAAAATGCTAGTTTCAGCAACATAAATGTTAGTTTCATTAGTTTCGGCAACGCAAATGCTAGTTTCAGCATCACAAGTGCTAGTTTCATCAACACAAAATGCTAGTTTCATTAGTGTTAGCATCACGTGTGCTAGTTTCAGCAACAGAAATGCTAGTTTCATATTAGTTTCAACACATAAAATCTAGTTCATAAACTAGTTTCAGACAAAAAGCTAGTTTCAACAACAAAATGATATTTTCAATAGTTTGAACATTATAAGTGCTGGTTTCCGCAACAAAAAAGCTAGTTTTCATCAGCACAAATGCTAGTTTCATTAGTTTCAGCATCACAAGTGCTAGTTTCAACAGCAAAATGCTAGTTTCATTAGTTTTTCAGCATAATAAATGCTAGTTTCAATAATTTGAGCATCATAATTGTTGGTTTCAGCAACAAAAAAGCTAGTTTCATCAACACAAATGCTAGTTTCATTAGTTTCAGCATCACAACTGCTAGTTTCAACGACAAAATGCTAGTTTCATTAGTTTTCAACATTATAAGTGTTAGTTTCAATAGTTTGATGCTAGTTTCATTAACAAAAATGCTAGTTACATCATCACTCCATTGTTAGTTTTATTAATGCAACTACAAAAATGTTAGTTTTATTAGTTTCAACAACACAAATACTAGTTTCATCAACAAAAATGCTAGTTTCATTAGTTTCACTAGTTTCACCATCATAATTGCTAGTTTCATCAACAAAAATGCTAGTTTCATTAATTTCACCATCATAATTGCTAGTTTCATCAACAAAAATGCTACTTTCATTAATTTCACTATCATAATTGCTAGTTTCATCAACAAAAATACTAGTTTCATTAGTTTCAAACATCACAACTGTTAGTTTTCAACAACAAAAAGTTAATTTTATTAGTTTCAACATCATGAGTGCTAGTTTCAGCAAAAAATGCCAGTTTCGACAAAAAAAAAATGCTAGTTTCATTAATTTTGGCAAGTCAAAAGCTATTTGTGTTATTGTCAGCATCACAACTTCTAGTTTCAACGACAAAATGCTAGTTTCATTAGGTTTCAGCATCATAAGTGCTAGTTTCAGCAACAAATAAAGCTAGTTTCAGCAACAAAATGCTAGTTTCAATACAAGTGCTAGTTTTATTAGTTTCGGCAAACACGAATGCTAGTTTCATTAGTTTCAGCATCACAAGTGACACACAAAATGTTAGTTCCTTAGATTGATGCTAGTTTAATTAGTTTCGGCAACACAAATGCTAGTTTCAACGGCAAAATACTAGTTTCATTAGATTCTAGGGCACCAAAAAATAGAATGACCTTTTTTGTAAGACTACTTGTATTTTAGGGCACCATAAAAATAGAATGGCCTTTTTTGTAAGACTACTTGTATTTTAGGGCACCATAAAATAGAATGGCCTTTTTTGTAAGACTACTTGTATTTTAGGGCACCATAAAAATAGAATGGCCTTTTTTGTAAGATGTTTTTTAAAGTGGTTGTTTTAGCAATTAGGTGCTCTAGAGTGGTTCTTTTATGTAATTTTCACGAGTTTTAAATGTAAAACTCAATTAAGAAGCTCAAACATAGTTTCCAAATTGAACTCCAAACGTACCGTATGTAATCAATATAAGTATAGTAGTATGATTTATCTTGGCACGATACATTTAACAAGCATTCTTAATACTTATTTGGGGCTTTCTATTCTCAGGTCGCGTTCGTACCGACCTGAGAACAGGTCTCCACCAAATGATTGCCACGTGGCAATGGTATGAAGTTATTATTTTATAATAAATAATTTAATTTTTACTAATAACTCTTGGATGTACATTTATACTCCATAAATATTCAATTAAATTAGTATTTTATATATTTTTATTATATCTTTAAAATCCATAAATGTGTCTTCCTTTTCCTGTGAGTGGTTTATATCCCATTAGAGGACATCATCTTTCGTTTCTTGCTAAGTTTCTAAACTTGCAACGAAAGATATTCTCCTCTGTTGGACTTAACTAGAATTTGTGGTTCTTTTCGTCACCCCTCGACTCTTGGCACCTTGCTAGTAAGGTTGACGTACTAAACAAAAGGGGTGGTTAAATTTTGATATAGCCATAACGGGTCTAAGGTTGAACATGCTTTTATATTCTCTTGGTTTATGGATTGGAACATAGAGGACGTGGGTTGTGCACTTCTTATGCACTTTGTTTGTACCTGTTTTATTTTTGTTTCGTAATAAAATTTTGCCGTTTCCAAAAAAATAATTATATCTTTAAAATCATTATACTTCAAAATCAAAATCAAAGCAATCGATTAATCAACCACTGGATCCATCGCCGGCAAATTGATCAATCAATAATCAATGGTGCATAATTGGTACCACGACACCATGCCCATTCCAGCTCAGGTAAAACTAGAACAATAAAACTGCAATTTGGTCAATGAAGTACTTTATAGTATGGATAGATGATTAAATTTAAATGAGAGAAAAACCATTATCATCTCTGAAGCAGCATCATAAACAACAAGGAATGAGTCTGTCCACTACCAAGCTCTAAAAACACAATTTAATTGTATCGGACCTAATGGAATTTGAAAAAGATGATCAGGACAATTTTTGTATAATTAATTAATGATGAAGCGGAAAGTAGTAGTAGTAGTTTTGCGCCAAACGACTTTATAGAGATAGCAGTTTGGGGGAAAATCGATTAGTTAGGGTTCTTCATAGTGGATGAATAATTTTGTTATGATTAATTGAACGGAACTAACCAGTAATGATAAATTAGAAAGTTTAATTGATTAATATTATTTTAGAAAATTAATGTAATTATACAAAATTTTAATTAAAATACTTTTTTAAATACAAGAATATATATTAAGAAAGGGCATTGTGGTCAACTTATATTTAGGTGGATTTTATTTTATTTAAAAAAAATATATTTTTAATAGAGCGTATCGAAAATTATATACAAAATAGATTTGAACCAAAAATAAAGGACCAGATTAAATTAACTATCACATAGCAACGATCTAGTGGGGACCTATTCTCAGTTCGGTATGAGCCAACCTGAAATTAGAAATCCCTACTTATTTTATTTTAGTTGATGAGTATTTGAAACAGCCTGCGAAGAAGAACAGAGAGGCTGGAGAAAGTGCACGTAAAAGTAAATTGATATTTTTGTGATACTAATAATTAGCCAAAAGAATAATAATAATAATAAGTGTAATCAGATCTCCTTCATCAACTTCACTCCTTCAATTCAATTGATTTTTCCCTGCAATCAACCAATCGATCAACCCTCCTACATATATATATATATATATATATATATAATAATAATAACTGCTGTGCAAAACTGCAAATCATCTCCATCCAACCGCAATGGCCTGCAGAAAACCGGGAATCAGAGACGACCGTAAGCACAGGAATCCATCCGCCGCCGCCGCCGCCGCTGTTAGCGACGCGTTGCTATTCGCCACGATGTGCATCATTAATATGCCCGTCGAAGTTCACGTCAGTGACGGCTCTGTATATTCTGGAATCTTCCACACCGCCTCTGTCCACAATCAATACGGTTCGGTGCTCTACTCTACTACTATTCATTCATTCCGATTTTATCAATTAGGTTTTGCCTCATTTCTGGTTTTCTATGATTGATTGATTGATTGGTTTTATCAATTAGATTTAGGAGCTGGAATCCTAATTGAATGTGTGAATATTGATAATTGATTGCTGTCTCATTGTGAATTGACGGATTGGTAATTCGTATGTTTTGATAGCTATTGTGCTGAAGCAAGCTAGGATGATTAAGAAGGGGAACCGAGGTGCCAATGTAGTGGAGGGGAGTATGGTGGAGACGCTTGTAGTTCGACCGGATGACCTTGTGCAAGTTGTTGCTAAGGCATGTGGTGATTTATTTCTCAAATCAAATTACCTTGTGCCTCTATAATCCTCAAGTTAGAATGTCAGATTTGTAATGTCTTGCCTGTATTCAGGATGTTCTTCTTCCTTCGATTGGAATGGCAGGATTTTCAGGGGATGACGGGGTAGGGGCTATCGGAAGCAATGGCTGTGATGAATCCCTGGATAAGTTGGCAAATGTTGTCAAACCTAATGGAACCAAAGTGAACAAAAAGAGTAAAAATAATTCGAGGTTAGATTGTATGCTATATGTCTTGTGTGATGGTTACAAAAATACACATACTTATTTATGCAACTTTATTTAAGAATATGTGTTCTGCGTTATGGTGACGGAAGTACTCCCCTGGTTCAAACGCATAGAGACTTGAGAAAACATGCATGTTGCGTGATAGACGCGTGAAGTAAATTGCTGACATAATATCCATCTGCAGGCATTTGGCCAGAAAAGAGAATGATCTTCCCGATACATCTGCTGCTAAGGCATCAAGTGTGATGGCTATTCCGACAGAAAAGCATAATGAGAGATTGAATACATCACAGTCTCGAAAGGTATTATCAAGATTACCCAGTAAGTTTATTTTTAAGGAATATGCAATTTAGTGTCATGAAATCTAGCTCAGGCGCCAGTGTTATTCGGCTTATTTAACTTCGAATTTCTAGTATTGCATCCTTTGCTGTGTATACACTGAGGTCTCATCATTCATTACTCTTATTTTCATTTTTGTTTATGCAGATAGCAGTAGGTAACACGTCAGATGATAGAAGGTAGATATATCTTCCATTTATTTTCAGTAATTATATAATTCTTGGCTATGCACGATTCCTCTTCTTGACTATGTGATCTTTCTACGGTAACCATGTCTCCTTCCTGACTAAGACTGTACTGGATGCCATTACTTATGTATAGGATATGGCTGTCGTTTGCTTTTTTGTTGTTAACTGCAATATAGTCTGACATATATTCTGATACCGTTCTACTCCATAGTACATAGTAGTATGTAGGGTTAATTTCACATATGTACATGTACTTTACAACTTGTAGTATCACAAAAGTATTTCGCACTTTTATTTGATCAAATAATTATCACAAAACTATATGTACTTTTTCTAACAAATAACCATCTCTGCTTGCTAATCTTTGTCACAAGACTTGCTAACTCAGATTCATCGGAAACAAACACAACAATATTGTTACACAAAATGCCTACTGAGGTTACACAACTCTTATTGTAATGTTATTGTCATTCTATACCCCAATTCCTCAAGTTAACACTTAACGAAATTAAATTTCTCTTCAAATGTTTCATTAAGAATCCATCTAATGATTTAGGATACTAGATACCGAATCGGTTTGTGAAATAAATCTAGTATTCTAGTTTAACATGTTGCTTCGAATTTTAACATGTTTTGTTATAAGGCTGAAGCTAGTTTGTGATAATAATCAAGATTTCAGGGTTAAGCAAGTCATGTGATGAAATTTAGCAATTAGAGATGATTATTTGATAGGAGAAAAGGTGTGGCTAGTTTTCCTCCACACCCTGCTTTTGCATTACTTGGTCCAATTAGTTTACTACTATAATTTATTGTCGTCTTCTGATTTGATGGCAGAAAGGTTGGCCATGGCTTACTTGAAGTACATAATGATAACAGAATTAGTGCTGAGCTTCGGGATGAGAGAACGGTATGTTAATGCCGTCTTATGTATATCAAATTTTGTGGGCTTTATGGTTTTATGTCGTCTCTTACTAAATTTGATTCCTGTTTTTGCAGATGCTGGAAGTACGAGGCTCAAATGTAAATGGTGCGTTTCCATCTTATCCTTTCGCAAATTTGACTTTTATTTGAAATCCTTTTAACAGGAGAAATTTATATCTGTGAAAGGTTGGAGATTGTAAGACTATCTGTGATATTTAAGTTGAATATGTATTAGACCTTGAGAAAAAATGTCAGGATTTTAGGAAATTCTCAAATTTGAGAGAAGTATGAGAATTTCCAAAATGTTGAAAAAAGACATTGTGATACTAAGTTTTGAGCTCAAATGCTCAATTACCAGAAATTACAACACTGAGGACGAAGAAATTCATTCAGTGACTTCCACTGTTTGTCAGATTGGATGCTAGTGCTACAACGATATGATAAATTTTAATATCCAGCACACATGTGAGGTAATCAGTTTTTAACACTATCACTCGCTGATTGAACTGAATCGGGACATCTATGAACCAAATTTAACTATAGGGGCAATGAGCAGCTGTTTGTTTGTAAGAATCTTTAAAACACTTGTAAGTAGAAATTTCCTTAATATGAATTAGGTGTAAGATTTGAAGATTCCTATGTTCGTTGGAACAGCTGTTGAGACTTGAGTCATGTCTGTCTGAGGAACTAAATTGGGATATAAAAAGTTGACCTACAAAATCTGATTGCTGGTAGGAAACTGCAGTAAGTTGTGAGTGAGTGACATGATACCATTGAATGAGGCAGGTACCGTATGGCAATTGTATTATTATGAAGACGGGAATCATTTTATGCTTATTAATTTAAATAGAACCTCCGATCCTACTTATCCTTCCCTTTCAAGCTATTTTAATCTTGTGTTGAATTTATGCCTCTTGATTGTCTCTAAGGTACTTGGAAATAATAACTTCAGTTTTTATTGCAGTTGCTGGTTGTGTAACTCAATCAATTGCCTCTGTAAATATTCCAGTGGAAAAGAATGTTTTGGAGGTACCCATGGGACCTTCTGGTTGCTCCACTTCACTTGAGCAACAGGTTCGAGTGAGTTCTATTTCAGATAAGCCTTCTCATGTAGCTTCTTCACCGGCAGATACTTCCATATCAACTAGACCCGTCTTCAATGCTAACACTGAATCGGGCCTCAGTGCATCATCAAATTCCTTTTTACCCATACCTACAAAGAATTCGAGCATTAAAAGAGCAGTTAAGGTATATTGCTGTTTCACAGTATCTTTTACTATTAAGAGTGCTTTAGAATTCCAGTCTGATGGATGCATATATCAATCCAACTGCTTATCAGTTTGATGTTCTTGTCATGATGCTGAGCGATTCATTAATTTCGAGGAAATTACCTTAATCAAGAGTTTACCGAGCATGTGGCTCTTATATGTTGTGATCCTGCAGTGGGATTAATTTTGCTTTTTTGTTTTGCTTTTTAATCACATTTGATCTGGACTGTGTTCCTATATGCTGCATCTTAGCTATCTATTGTTATTAATTATACTTTCATTTTGCAGGAATCTAAGCTCAATCCTGGAGCGAAAATGTTTTCGCCGTTGCTCCAGAAACCAGGGACGACTCCTCTGGTGCCAAAAGGGGCAAATGTTTACATTTCAGACACACATACGATGGCACCAATCGCAGCTGAACGAGAAGCTGATCCTATAGCCCTTTCTCGGTCCTCACCGCCAGTGAAAATTGTTCCATTTAATAATGTTTCCTCTGGAAATGGTAGCAATGATTATGCTCCATATGTACAACATGTAAGTGCAATTTATTTTTCTATATCACATTATTACCAACTCTGACTATTTCTTAAAGAACAAACACGAGCAGTTGCTGATGATAAGTTTAAATTCTTATACCATCTTGCCTTAGGATATGTTTGTACTTCTTTTTTGTTTTTGTCCGACTTTTGTGAGACTTGCGTTTTTGTTGGCAGATTACTGGACAAATGGTTAGCAGGACCCAACCTATCAGATATGCTGGTCAATATAATAACATTCAGACGATGCCTACCTATATTCAACCTAATCCACAAAGTGTAAGTTCTGCAGCAATATAATCCATGTACTAGCAAATTGTGCACACAGTGACACAGATACCTGTGCGCTTGATAAATTTGTATGAAGTGTAATGTTATCCAATAAAATTGAATCAAGACCACATGCATTACAGCATTAGCCAAAGGCTATGTTTATATATGAAAATGAAAGATAGGTGAAAAAGCAATACATGTGAACTGAATACGATTGGTGTATTGATTGATTCAGAAGAATCAGAACTACATACAAGAAGGTCTATAAATAATAGCTGAAAGGAAGAAAAAACTGATCTGAAAATCCTACTAATAAATGCACCAGATTTGGTCTTCTTAGCATGCCATATGAATAGTGTGCCAGATTTATGGATATGGTGTGCTGTGTCTGGCATGCTAATGATGTCCCCTTTCAACATTATATTATCTCTATCATTCCTTTAATTAGTAATTTCATTCCACTTTATATTAATATTTTGAATCTTGTAATTTAAATGTTCAAAATATAGTTATAGCAATTACTGTATATGATAAAAGTGAACTGAACAAAATGTAAAAGCAAACACATGGAAAAAACTAAAATTTGATGAAAAGGTCAGCAGTTGAAACTTGAAAGGTGGTTTGAGAGAGAGAGAGAGCTATATGAGTAAAATTAATAATTACCTCAGGTCATTTTAAATATAGTAATTTGAACTGACTGATGTTTGCAGGTTATGCATGGAGTACGGGTGAACCCTCTTGTTTATGTGCACCCGATATCTAATGTACGATACTGAACTCAATCTGCTTATACTAGCCTTAAGGCATTTGACATAATGCTTTTCATTTTTTATTATAAAAAGACAATTAATTTACAACTATGGAATCTCTGCAAATCAAGAGCTTTTAGAGTAATTGCAGTGTCACTAGTGTAAAGCTCGCTTGATCTAGCAATTGAAGTTCTTTATGTATTCTCTCGTCTGAATATGCGTTCTGATTTATGTCCTCTAGTGGGTAATATGAGCATGCATCTTTAACGTCTTTTGCCTTTTCCTTTTTCTTTGTAATTTATGTTTATTACAGGACATTGTGCGTACTGAAACTGTCTTTTCTCCTGCGGCTCCTCGACCTCTCTTAAACCCACATCAGATGCATCTACCGAAGCACCAAGGTATGATTAAATACACTATGCTGGTTATATGTGGTTATTGTAAATGTTAAATAATACTTTGGAATAACTATTAAGTGTGCGCTGCCGTTGCATAAATAAACTAGTAGAAATGTGAAGAAAGCTCCAATTCTGACTGTCGTCTATACTGCATATGGTGTCCCTGCATGCATATCCCTCGATAGCATGTAAAAACAAGCTCCTTGATGTATATTTTATGGTTGCCTTGAGTTTATCCATGATTCATGTAAAAAAGAGGTGTCAGCTTAAATGCTGACATAAGACATCATTCTGTGAAGTATTACAGTATCTTTTCTTTATTTTACTCCCGGTTAAATTATATTGGACATATCCTAACTGGAAGACTTGATTCACAGGAAATGCTTCGGCTCAGGCACTGCAGCTGTGCATGAGTCCTCCAGTAATAGCGAGTGGAGCTCCGCCATATATGATGACAAGCCCCCATCCTGTTTCACAGCCTCTCTTCCCTGTATTACGACCTTTGGCAGTTCCAGGTTCAAACATGTTCACGAGCACCAAGTTTGGTTGATTTGCAGACTAATTGTATCATCAGTAATACAGCTTGACATTGATCATTCCTCTCATAAAAGTTTTGACATATAGTTAGTTCTCATTTGCTGCAGTGCATGCATTTTTGTCTTCGTTTAGGTTATATCCATTTTGTTCAGGTTATATCCATTTGTTCGAATGAGGGGTGTACCAGGGTTTTGTTGCAGTTGTGGTTGTATTCTTCAGATGTAGACCTTGTTAGTTCGGTATACGGGGACAGTTGGTTTTTATATGTTAGCCCACTATTCTTTCTTCATCTCAATTTGAGAAACTGTATAGGTAATGGAATGGTCATTGGATTTGTGTACATGAGCGATATGTTAATGGACTCTTATATTGAGATAATTTAGTGTTGAATCTATTGCATTTAGGGGATCATGATGAAATCTTGCATGGGATGTGGTCCTCTTCCAGTTAAAACTCTGGGAGTCTGGGTTGCAGTCATTATAATGCAACCATAAGAAGACACGCCATGTGACATATATATACACATATTAGGAAACACTCGAAATTTATGCAGGCTTTGGTTAATTACTCTCTCCATATATTTGGAAAATTAATTCACTTTTCTCCTTCCTTACTTTTTATCTTTGAAAAGAAGTTTAAAAATCACCTTTTCTATAATAAAAAATTAATAATAATAAACAAATAAATAAATAAAAAACCCTCACTTTTTCTATTATCTTTAACACAAAAACCATCCCTTTTTTTACACATTTAATTTTATACACGCTTACTTCCATCTCACCCAGCCCAAGTTATACATCACGAAAGCACTTGAGGTGATGTGATGTGATCATGATGTGCCAAAATGTGATGTGACCATGAATTGAAGGTAAAATTACAATTTTGGTCCTCATATCTCAGTCCACTTCGGTTTAGTCCGAATTTAATCCTCTATTAGCGTAGAATTCGCCGTACACACTACACACGGCCAGAGTGCAGTGTGCAGTATACCTGTATAATTCGCCTCCAACTCAACTTAAGCATGCCAACTCACACAAATAACTCATATACACACTCAATCAACCTCTGTTTTCTTTGTGAAACAGAGTTTCATTATTTTTCTTATCTGAAACTGGAAGGAGAATGACGAGAAATCTGTGATTCAGTTACGAAGCTTGATAAGCAAATATGGCAGTTTATGGAGCTTGATAAGCTAGGTAACAAGCTTTAATAAAGCTCTGTAAACAAGCTTAAAGCTCTATTTACATAGCTTATCTTTGTATACAACTTTATTAAAGCTCTATTTTCAAAACATAGATTAAATTAAAGCTTGACCTTGTTCTTCTTCGTTATGTGCTAACTGCTAATTTGTAACAGAGCTTTGTTACTCATCGTTGTGACTGAAATCGTGACATAATTTTCAGATTTTTAATGGAATTGCGGTAATTATTTCCCTTTTATCATTCCAGAATAAGCTTGAGTAACCAGGGGTGTAACAAATTGTGTGGACAATTTTCAGATTTTCGAAAGGAATTTTGGGAGGAAATTTCCCTCCCAAATCAGCCCCAATTTGTTCATATCTCATTTACTTCGTCTGGTTCCTAGTTCGTTGACAGGTGTCATCCATGTGTAAAAGAGGACCAAAATCGCGGACAGACAGGACCAAACATGTACATCCAACGTTTTAAGGCTAATTCGTGGACATGTAATCATACGAGGACCGTATATTAAATTATACTCCCTCCTGTTTTTAATAATTGTCGTTAAGATTTTTTACTATTTGAATAATTGTCGCTTTATATTTTTCAAGAAATACTTTCATTATAATTAATGGATATTGTTAAATTTTATATAGAGGTATCATATTGGTGGTTGAAGTATTATAAATTTATAATCACCCCTAAGTAATGTAATATTTAAAAAAAATTAATGAATTGAATATTTGAATGAAATGTGTAGTTCCAAAAAAAGTCTCATAGAGAGAGATGGGTATTAAAAGTGCAATTATTTTCCCTGGTTTGGAAGCACACAGTAAACGTACACATCTATTTTCATGCATGGAAGGTCTTCAATTTTATCTCATTAATCAAGCTAACCACTACTACTCCTTTAGTTACTTTTTTTTGTTGTACCAACCTATTTTATTTATTATTTTAACCCGCTGAGCAACATTTCTTTATTTTACTTTGTTAAAGGTTCGAGAGTCGAGACTGTTGATTCAAATATACACATTGCACCACTAGTGCTTTTTCTTCCTGTTAGCACAGATTTGGCAAAATGACAAGCTTTTTCTGCCACTCAGTATATTAGGAAACCTCTCATCAATAATGTGAAAAGCCTGCTCAAATCTTTCCCTCATTTGTACACTAAATCTTCACATTCAATTCAATTCAATTCATTCATAAATAAACAGAATGTGAAAGTATGGACAATTAATTTCATTGGATTTATTTGTTCTCTACTTCCCCTGTTTCACTTTGAGTTTAGAATTTTTTGACAACATGGATAAGAAAAAAAGATGGTTTTATCTGAGAGTTCAAGGAAGCATCATCATCATCACGAAAAACACCGGTAGTAATTAGAATGGAGATATCTTCCGATGATTCTGATGATGATGTTAGTATTGAGTTTCTTGGCTCAACTCCACGAGGTACACTCCTACATTTCTTTCATGTTTTCATTTCTACTTCCTTTTTTTTTTTTTCCTTTTCTTTTCTAGGACAAGTTAGATGTATGGCTTCAGATAGAACTGCTGTTTCCCTGTAGGGAGAAGAAACAAAACCGACGATGAGGTAGAAGTAGAACCAGTTAGCGAGGCTGAATTTCTTGAAAGAATCAATCGGTGTTCCTCGAAAAAGACAAAGACTTATAAATGTCAAACACCTTCTACAGACGATGAAGAAAGTAAGTTCACTGATTGCATTCTCGATCTGATTCGTCATCGTGCTTGTTTACGGATTTTATTTTCATTACTGTCTTCAATTCATGTTTGTGCGTACAATTTATTTACTTTAAGAATAATATACTGATGATGGTATAGTACTGTTGCAAAATGTATGTGTTCTGAGGTCTTGGCGAATCCATAGATATGTCACATGTACTTTGAAATTTGAATGTATCTCAGTTCCATGAAGTATAATCCAGTACTACTTCCTAATTCGTAAACCTATCGATCTCTTGAGATTGACTGAATGTCATCGATCGCTGCTAACTAATTAGTTACTACTTCACTGCTAACTTGTTAGACTTGTTGGTGTAATATTTTACTATTAGGTATGGCACATGAACACCAAGGCATCATCAGTGGTATAGCAACTAGGACACGTTCAAGGGAGAGAAATAAGCACAATGCTGCTGTAATTGCAGAATCCACGCCCTCGGATAGTACAGAATCCACTGAAGAATACTGTAGCTTCAGTGAGTCAGATGATTCCGATGACCCTGATTATGAAAGTGGGTCGTGTTCACGTAGCCAAAGAATGGGAGTGAAGGGGAAAAACATATGGCTACAAGTAGTGAATGCGTGGTTGAACTTCTCTACCGGGGACCGATTGGAGGAAAAAAGCATTTGGCTAGAAGTGAACGAGTGCACCATGAAGTTACCCGAGAAATAAAAAAGAAGTCTACGATCGAAGAAGATCATGTGGTGGAAGTTGTCCACCAGGGACTGATATGTGGAAAAGAGGGCAAATATGCAAGCCAGCGGCCAATGGGAGGAGTGTACAGGAAGCATGTGGCAAGACCAGAGTCCATAGTGGAACGAGTCCAGGAACTTATGCGAGAAGAAGGGGAGAAATTGGTGCGCAAGCGTGTGGTAGAATGTAGCGAAGAGAGAACAGAAAAGATAGTGAATAAGAATACTATCATTGAAATTGCTGAAAAAAGTGCTGATAAAAGACAAAACTCTGTTGGTAAACAAGAAGTTGTGGCAGAGCAAGTGCACCAGGAGCCTAGTCCTAACATGGAGGACCTGAATGGTGATCTTGGAGTTAGTAGCAGCCATAAGATGAGTGATTCTTCGTCACCGTTGCATGAGGAGAAGGAGCAAGTTCACGAAACTGATCAGGGAAATAAAAAGATGAGGAAGTGTTGGATGAATTCATGGAGAACCCGGCTAAAAGAAGTAATTGTGATTCACCAGGGGAACTGCGCAGACTCCTGTTAGATTCTCTGCTGAATGAATCACCGGATATTGTTGTGGATAATAGCTCCAAGCCTGAATTCAAACTTCCTGTCAAGTTCAGGTTCGATGATGGCGATGAGATCCCAAAACCGAAGGAAAAGACAGAATTTGAGATAGAGATGGAAAGCATGTATGCTGAAATGAATAATTACTTGACACTTGAAGAATCGCGATCCTTATATCAGCAAGAGGTATGTTCTTTATCAGAAGTTAAGTTGTATAATCGCGATCCTTCTGCAGTAACACTGATATTATTTTACATTGTCAACAGGTTAGAGAAGATATTGCTGAACCTTCTCATAACGGAACAACTGAAGATCATCGATGCTGTAAGGAGCATGATTACGTCGAGGATGATGCAATTGGAATGGTGTGCAGAATTTGTCAACATGTTGGCCTCGAAGCAAAACACATTCAACTTCCATGGGTTAGTAATAATTTATATAACATTCCTAATTGGAGCTAATATGGAACTCCTTGTCACAACACTTTGAAAAGATTCAGGCTATGTTAATTTACTTACATGTATATATATAATCTCATCTCATGCAGGCTCAAAACCTCCCGGAGGATAGGAAAGAGAAAGTTTCCGAGTGAGAGTGAACGTCCCCGTGAAGAATGCATCAGATTCACTCCAGGGGAAAGTTCACGTGCGGTTTTCTTGAATCCCGGGGAAGGAACAGTATGGGATATTAAACCTGGAGTTAGAGAAACAATGTACAAACATCAACAAGAGGGGTTTGAGTTTTTATGGAAGAACATGGCTGGAAGCATTGATCTCTCCGAAATAAAAGCTCATGCAGTGATGAGTTTGGCGGATGCATCATCTCTCATGCACCTGGGACAGGCAAAACCCGATTGACAATGATGTTTGTTGAAACCTACTTGAAGCTATTCCCTGATTGTCGACCGGTCATCATAGCTCCGCCAAGCATGCTCCTTACATGGGAAGGAGAGTTCAGAAAATGGAAGGTTGAGTTCCCATTTCACAACCTCAACAATCCAGAGGTTGCAGTCAAAGAGTACGAGCTTGCTCAACGTCTCTCAAACAAGAAGGTCCCGAACAGTGAGGATATCAGACTGGTGAAGATCTGCAGTTGGAAGAAAGAGCAAAGCGTTCTGGGAATCAGCTACAACTTATTCGTAAAGCTTGTCGGGGAGAAACGACCAACCAAAAAATCTGTTATGGAAAGGGGCCCGACCCAGAACTTAAGAAGATATTGCTTGAAAAACCGGGTCTGGTTGTTCTGGACGAAGGGCACATCCCTCGTAACCAGACCTCATCAATATGGAATGCTGTTCTGAAACTAGACACGGAGAAGCGAGTTGTTCTCTCTGGAACTCCATTCCAGAACAACTTCGGAGAGCTCTTTAACGTGATGCAGGTTGCTAGGCCTTCTTTCGCAATCCCTCTTAAAACTGATCTCAGATTCGCTGACATGATCTCTAAGAATAAAAAGAAGATGAGCAAAGAGAGATGGATAAGGCTATTCTGGAGCTTAAAACTGCCATGGCGCCATATGTTCACGTGTATAACGATAGTAGCTTTCTCGAAAGCAAGCTCCCTGGTTTAAGAGACTTTTTAATCATCTTGAAACCAACATCTCTACAGAAAAGGGATAATCGAGGAGATGGAGATGGATAAGGGCACCTTTGAATTAGAAGCTAAGGTGGCATTAGTATCTGTGCACCCTTCTCTACTTAAGCCATCAGAGAAGGAGAAGCTTATGTTTGATGAGGCTGAACTGAATGAATCTAGATCCAAACCAGATGAAGGGGTTAAAACTAGATTTCTAATGGAACTTGTTCGCATCAGCATGGATAGGAATGAGAAAGTGCTGGTATTTAGTCAGTACATTGACCCTCTGTTGCTGTTACAAGATCACCTTTGCAAAGGTTTTAACTGGGGGAGAACCAAGTTCTGATGATAAAAGGCAAGATGGATCAGAAGCAAAGACAGAAATTAATGACTTCATTCAACAATCCAAATGATGAAGCAAAGGTCTTACTTGCTTCGACAAAGTGCTGTTCGGAAGGGGTCAGTTTGGTTGGAGCTTCTAGAGTTGTTAGTTGGATGTGGTTTTGTGTGGGATCCAGCCGTCGAGAGGCAAGCCATAAGTCGGGCTTATAGGATTGGACAGACGAAGATTGTCTATACTTACCATCTGATGGCTTCTGGGACAT